>PVIJ01024852.1:0-11587 GCA_004024925.1 Scalopus aquaticus
CACCCCCACTGATTGTCTCTCTCCTATTTGGTTTCCTTATAGTCCTGTTATAAGTGAAACCATTAGATATTTTTCTCTTTCTTTCTGGCTTGTTTCACTGAGTATGATCCCCTCTAATTCCATCCATGTCGCTGCAAATTGCATGTGTTTATCTTCTTTGAATGCTGAATAGTATTCCATTGTGTATAAGTACCACATCTTCTTGATCCAATCATCTATTTTTGGACATTTGGATTGCTTCCATACCTTTGCTATTGTGAACAGTGCCGCAAAGAACATACAGGTGCATGTATCCTTTCGGATTAGTGTTTTTGTGTCCTTTGGGTAAATTCCCAAAAGTGGGAATGGATAAAAAACCTGGATGTAAGACCTGAAACCATAAAATGTATAGAAGAAAATATAGGCAAAAATCTACACGACATACATCTCAGCAAAATCTTGAAAGACACATCCCTCAAAGCAAAGGAAGTGAAAGACAAAATAAACAGATGGGATTACATCAAAATAAAAAGCTTCTGTACAGCAAAAGAGACATTAACCAAAACTAACAGACACCCTACCAACTGGGAAAAGATTTTTGCACACAGTACATCTGATAAAGGACTGATAACAAAAATTTACAAGGAACTCACATAACTCAACAAAAAAAAAAGCCAATAACCCAATCAAAAAATGGGCAGAAGAGCTCACAAGGTACTTCTCCAAAGAAGAAAAGCAAGTGGTCAACAAATACATGAAAAAATGCTCCACATCACTTATAATCAAGGAAATGCAAATCAAAACCACTATGAGATACCACCTCACACCTGTGAGGATGGCACACATTAAAAATACAAGCAACAACAAATGCTGGAAAGGATGTGGAGAAAAAGGAACTCTTCTACACTGCTGGTGGGAATGGGGACTGGTCCAACCACTATGGAAAGCTGTATGGCGATTCCTCAAACTGCTAAACATGGAGCTTCCATGAGTAGCTGTATTAATTTGTTAAGGTTGCCATAACAATATATGATAAACTTAGTGGTTTAAACAATAGATATTTATTTCTCACAGTTCTGGATAACTGTATCATCAGGAATGGTACCTGGGGAAAGTTTCCTTCCTGGTTGCAGAGGACTACCTTTGTTTCTGTGTGCTCACATTGTAACAGAGTGGTCTCCAGAAGAAAGGGTGTGTCCCAGGTAACCTGTCCCACTCAAGGTAGGGTGGAACTGGGCAGGATATAAGAAGCTTGAGAACACACATACAGAGGACACACACAGAGGAGACACAGAAGACAGAAGACAGGAGGAGACGGAAGAAGGATAGAAAGCCAGAAGAGGCCCAAGGAGCAGAGAGACTTGTAAAGAAGCTCACTGGACTGGATTGATTGAAATAGATATGGGTATGAGACACGTGGGGAAGTTAACGATGGCTGTGTTGATTTTGGTTTTGATTATGTTCCGTTCCTCTCAGAATTGTCTGACTGTTTATGACCCTTTTGTATGGGTCCCCGCCAAAAGGTATTTTGGTTCCTCCCAGAATTGTCTGGCTGTTTCTGACTCTTATGTGTGGGTCCCTGTCAAAAGCTGTTCTAGACTTGTGGCAGGCTTTCGAGACTTGTTTTGGGCCAATCCCATTTGGGTGGACTTTTTCCCATGAGAAGTTAGATAACATTGGGTGCTTGACTTAGATACTATATTCTTTTTCTTCTCTGGCTTTTCTAATTGTATTAAAGTTTCTTTCCACAAGAGGCCCTATATGTTTTGTATTGATGTGGTGGATGGCTGAACCCATTAAGAACAGGGCAGGTTTGGGGTTTCAGGGGTACCCTCTCACTGCCTTGTAATGACATAACCTCTTTTGTGTGTGAATAGCAAGAGATATAGAGAACTTTGCACTGTCTCTCTTCTTATAAGGATATGGATGGAAACTTAGAGTAGAAATATTTAGGATGGAAAGTCTCACAAAGGCAAACACCACTGATGGGGGTAGGGACAAATAATACATCTTAACCAAACCAGCTATGGAAGTTTCCAGGAATATAACGTGGGGTCAGAAAAGATTATCAGTCAGAAGTAGGGGCAGGGAGGATTATCAATTTTGGAAGACCAACACAACCTGACCCCAAGGAAATAATTTCCACAGTGATTCCATCCAAAAGCACTATTAATTTTTTTTTCCTTGCTCTGGCAAAATACAGCTCATGTCTTGCAAGACTGATTGCTGATGGACGGTGAAGTCTGCTGAGTTCTTTCACAGAGGGACCCAAGAATCCCACACACTGAACCTATCATCTGAATCTCAACAATATCAGATACATGGGATTTCATCTTATCTTTGTTGCCTTTCTGATGATCCTACCTCTAAATACCATGACATTGAATTTTGAAAGGATACAATTCAGTCCGTAAAGTAATTCTGGTGCAGAAAACACAACAGATAATTATCCTGAGCGCTGCATTTATTTGAATGATATGTAGAAGATGCACATTAACAGCAAGATGGGATGAAGTATGGTCAAATCTGTGGAAGGACAGTGTAGTAGAACAGGCTCAGGGAGGAAGGGGAGGTGCAAATTATTTTTCCCACCATTACCTGTATTGCAGGAGAGGAGCGTTTGCTTACAACATTAAAAATATGTGCCTGAGAAAATCTAGTTCTAACTGAGAGCAGCCTGGCAAATTTCACTCATGATTTTTTCATCAAAACTATATTAAAATGTGAATTTGAGCCCAACTGTTAAATATGCTTAAACTAGTAATATAGATTTCCTCAAATACATGTTTTAATGTAGTTAATTTTGATTAAAGAAGATAGAAAATTAAAAAGAACAGAATGCTGTAATAAAGGAAACATTAAAATCACATACAATTACTCTTGGAAAGCAAAACTCCAATAGCAAAAATTCAAAACTCAAATACGGAATTGATAACATTAAGAAAAATGCCCAGAAAGGAGAGTAAAATGATGCAGAAATCAATAAGAGAAAAAGAAAGAGAAAATCAAATCCAGATGCCCAAAATTATTTTGTTCCTCAAAGATGGAGAAATCATAAAGGAAGGATTTATCCCAGAATCCTTGAGTTTTTCAGACAATCGCCTAAAGGCGCCGGCTGTGTGCACACAGAATGGAAAAGCACTCACACCCAATGATGGCATCATGGAATTTGAGGATAGCGACAAAGAGATAATCCTGAGAGTTTTGAGAAAACCTAAGTTAGTCTTCATCCTATCATGAATTCAGAATTGATATTACTTCTCATTCCTATATCCGAAGCTTAAATTTCAGTGGAACATCATCTTTCACATTCTAAGAGAAAATAAAAAATATTTTCAAGCTAAAAATTTGACTCCTGACGGATCTCCTGCCCACCTGTGACTACACAGGTGCCTCTATTTTTTTCTTTTCCTAATAAACCTGTCCTTTTAAAATGTGAAAAAAATGATTCCTCACTTAGCTATTAATCAAGTATAAGAAAAGAATTATGACTTTACAGATAAGCAAGGTCAAATTTTTCACTTTCCTACTATTTCTTTTTCAAGATACGCTCTGTCCAAATGAGGGCGAGAACTAAGGAACAGACACAAGGGAAAGAGACTACAGGGCAACATAAAGCACAGCATATTTCCTGGATGACAGTGAAAGGAAAGCCCAGGAGATTATCTCAGCAACAGACCTGGAAAGCCAAAGTCTGGACTTAGAGCAGACAGATCAAAGGCGTTGGGAGGAAGCATGAAATCAAACTGCATACCTGATGTGTTTTAGCATATTGCAGGGAGGTTCACTTCAAGCAGTTTAATGATAAACTTGTGATAGACATGTAGCCAATGAAGCAAATGAAAACATATGGGGTAAAGATTTACAAGAGAATAAACGCAATTATTGTGCAGTAATCTAAATTGGTTAATATTTATATATTCACAATGAAATAAACATTGGATATTGATGTAAACAACAACTGTACATTAGTTCTTTTGGATAGATGTCAGGGGATATATAACAAAGTAATATGTGTTTTCCCACAGTAAGAAAATCATTGTGAGATCTAAAATTGAAAAGTCAAAAGTTAGCAGCATGAACATGTTATCTAGAAAAATATAGGACTGTGCCTAAAGAAGGAACTGGAATAGATTAAATTCTATTCTTTTGGAGGATTTAAAACCAGTGGAAGAGAGAGTTTAGCAGAAAATTCGATTGTAAGTTGTAATTTTAAAGTTTGTATGGTTTTTAAGTTGATTTAAAAAACTTAAAAAGTTAGTTATTTAATTATAAGTTAATTGTGGATACCAACTATGTCCAAGCAATTGAAGTTGGCACTGTGAGGGATATGGGAAATACTGGATAAGTGTCAGTATTATTCTGCAGAAAACCTGGAATGTGACTGAAAATCAAAGACTTATACATAAAAAAAAAAAAGATATAAATTTAAGTAATAAGTTTCCTGGTGCAAAATTCAGTTATAAGTGCCAAAGCTGGAAATTTCATGTGAGCTGAAGTTGTCATGGGACATGGCACCAGAGCTTACAAGGGTAATTTTGATGTGAACGGAAATTTACCAAAGTTCGCTGAACATTTCCTCTGTGCCAGTTACTGCCCTTGATGATTTCTAGTCCCTTTTTTTGTTCAAGTTTTTATTTATCCCCTTGCACCAAACTATATTAATATGATTCTTCTCTTAGAAACAAAACACCTGAGTATCTAGACAAGTTGAGAGTCTTCTTTTGAACTAAAATTTTAAGTATCAAGTTGGATATGAATGTGCAAGTTGTATGAGTTTACGATTTTCTCATTGAAAAATAAAATATGTTAAATGAATGTCAATGTTCCTCCCTTGACCTATTCTGTACTCCTATAATTCCCAAAGTAAGCCTTTCCTCAGGATGTGATTGTACATGGAATGGTAGAACATCAGACACCTAAACATTTGAGCCTTGTTTTAACAATAGAATAGAATAGTCTATTGTTTGAACAATAGAATAAAATAAGCCATTTTCCTCCAAGAAGAAGGAAGGAAGGAAGGGAGAGAGGGAAGGAGGGAGGGAGGATGTGGTAACTGTGCCCAAGTTACTAGTAAGGCATCAGAGAGTTTGTTCTTGGGCCTATACGCCTTTTCCATCACTGTTGAAATGTGGTTATTATTTACTTCCAAAGTCAGTGACTTCTAGGTTGGGAAAACAGCCCAATTTAAAGGTGTAAGCATCTTTAAATCACTTTTCAATTGCGTTAGTTATTTTGGCTTGGTGCTTGTCCCAGAGCAAAGCAGTTAATATCTGTGACTTATCAGCTTTACGTAGATACACTTCATGCTCTGAGAGTAGTGAGTGTGCAGGTACTCACCCAACATTAAGAGTTCAACCTCAAGGTATCCGGCCTCAGCCCACACCTTCTCATTTTGTATGTCTTCTCTCTGAATGCTGCATGACAGTAGAACACAATGGTTGAGATCATTGGATTTGAGCTCAAGACCTGTCTTTGAGTTCTTACTCTAAGATACAGGCACTTAAACTCTCCAAAACTCTGCTGCCTTATCTGAAAAGTAGGAAAGGGAAAAAAATGCCTATTCCACAAGGCTACTATATTAAAGGAGATGATAAGCCTAAATCTTTCAGAACATTACCTAACATTTTAAGATTACAACAAATGTCAAGTAATATTTTTGATTTGGATTGGTTTTTATTTTAATTTTTAAACATCATTTAGGGGACTTATTAAAGTGTGGTCCCATCCTAATCCCCGACTCACAATTACTTTAGGCCTACTCATGGCTACATTAACTTCAGAATCAACCACCAAGGATATATTACCTGGCCACTATTTACTGAATCCCAAACTTAAATCCCAGGGTTTGGGTTTTTTCTACCTTTAGGACAGGTACTTTGAAATTGCACAAGGAGGCAAATATAGTGGTAGTGATTAAGCTGAAGAGCATGGAATTTGGGATCAAATTAACCTTTTTCCACCCATGGCTAAAATAGCAGTAATTGGAGCATTAATGCAATCTTGGAAACTTAACTTCCTCATCAACAAACTGGGAATGGTAGTACTTACGTTCTTAGAGAGGCATCGTGAGAATTGGAGGTAATAATGCATAGCATGCAGTACATAGGTCATAAGCACAATAGAACTTGTCATTGTTATGGCTGCTAGCCAGAAGAGTCATATCTGATCTTTAATATCACTTTGAAATTCCATCATGATAGACATTAAGATATCATTTCATGTTTTTTTAATGGGGAGGTGTTAACCATTGTATCTTTCAATTCTCACCCCCAAGTTATGAAAATATTTCTAAATTCTCAATGGAATCATAGTAGCATAAATTGAATGAGGCGGAGCTCCAGAACCCAACTTGTCTATTTTCTTCTTTTTAATGGAAATAAACTGAGGTCTAGAAAGGTGAGGGACTGGCCAGAATCCTCACAGTTCATTAGAGAAGAGTTCTGTCCAGTTAAGGTATTTTACATCTTTATGGAGCAACACTCATTGTCTGTTCTTTGTTACTATTTGATATCTTTTTCTAAAGAATTATTTATTTATGCCTACAAGCTAGGGTGCAGGCTAGAGGTGTGGGGCAGTAAGAGGGTTCACCAGAGACAGAGTGGGGAGCAAAACAGGCAGATCGACTGAAATACACTGCTGAGGAGCGCAACGGGTGAGGCAGGAAAGGACTGCTGTGCCATGTGGGAATCTCCCTGGCCTGGCATCCAACTAGCGCTGCAGCCACCAACAGCTCCACAGCGCTGCATCCAAACCGTTGAACCACTAGGGAGGCCCACTATTTGATATCTTATCCTTTCTCTGAAGTCTGTTCAGCATTTGAGATTATTGAAATGTGTAAACACTGACAATTTGTGGCACTGTCATCCTCCTTGCCACTTGTTTCACTCTCCAACCTTAGCATAGCATCTCAGCTATCTTCTCTGTGCAGAAATACGCTGTAATCTTTCCTAATTTCCAACTTGTTTAAAACTAAACTATGGGAACAGTGATCTTTTCTGGTAGTTTGATCCAATTTCCACAGAGTCATTCAGAAAAGGCCTTAGAACTAACAGTAATGTTCTTGTGAGACTGCAAATTTCATATTCAAATTTCTGAAACTGGAAAAATGGTTTAACTAAAGCTTTAACAAAATGTTGAAATGTTTAACTGAGCCTTTCTTTATTTTAAAATGAATAATACTATTTCTCCTAATTTCTCCCTGGGTTTGTGTTGCTGGTCCTTTATCTTTTAGTCTCCTCTCTCTCTCTCTCTCTCTCTCTCTCTCTCTTTAAGTAATTATTCCTTTATCGTAAGATTTTTGCATTTATTTTGGTAGAAGAACTGGGATGTAGGACAGATATGCAGGGGATGAGAGGATTCACCAGAGACAGAGTGGGGAGTAGAGCAGGCAAATCTACTGAAATACACTGCTGAGGGGAGCAGTGGGCAAGACAAGAGAGGTCTGCTGCCCTGGCCAGGGATCATACTCAGGCCTTCGCGGTGGTAGCACTGAGACTTAACCCCTAGGCCACCAGAGAAGCCCAGGCTCCTTTCTTTTCTCACCCCTACAGGGAGGTATTCAGATTTTCTGTTCATTTATTTAAATGGACTCAGCTTCTTACTGACAAAAAGCGGAGTTCAGGCTAAGAAAATCAGATGTTGTTAGCATATTTTTGTGAGGATGGGATAGTCAAAAAAATCAAGACTAGAGAGGCAGAATGCCATAGTTTGTATAAACATTTTGCACTAAGACCATTCCTTACTCAATGTGTGACAAAGGAAATCAAAGTCTGAAAAAAGTGCCAGGGTCTCTCACTCTTTTCTTTTTTTTTTTTAAAGATTTATTTATTTATACGTACAAGCTGGGGTACAGGCCAGAGGTGTGGGGCGGCGAGAGGGTTCACCAGAGACAGAGTTGGGCGCAGAACAGGCAGATCAGAAATACACTGCTGAGGGGAGCAGCGGGCGAGGCAGGAGAGGTCTGCCGCACCATGTGGGATTCTCCCTGGCTGGGCATCGAACTCGCATCGTGCGCTGCCAACAGCTCCACAGCGCAGTGCTCAACCGCTGCGCCACCAGGGAGGCCCTCTCACTCTTTTCTTTAACACTCTGAAATTTCTCTGCAGAATCACAGTTTGGGGGAGTAGGAAGGGGAGGGCAGAATACCTGGTATAGGAATCCGCACATACTCACGTAGCATAGGCTGCATGTAGATACTATATGATTAGTGATCTGCTTTATTGAAGCCAAAACTCTGTCTTTGAACTGAGATTCCTGCCCTAATGATGCCCAAGTGAATGCAAGATATTAATATCTCGTTCTGTTTTGGGTTCTACCAGATCCTGGGTTATTTGACGGTTTGATAGTTACGGTCTCTCTTTTTCTGCTCTGTAACTTTTCTGAGTGTTGTCGCTCCTCTTTTAAGTACAGATACCTACAGAACAGGTCTAAGCACATTGAAGCATGAAGGGCATGGCTGTCAAATCTTCTGATTTAAATATGACACAGCTCCTGGTTCTTTATCTTTCAACATTCAGATTTGAACTAGCAACAATTACTCAACTCAAAAATTTAAATCCAGTTGTTTTTTTTTTTTTAAACAAGAAGTGAAATACTTCAAAATCTTTATGGCTTTCTCTTAAATGTCCTTTTCTAAACAAGTGCAAAACTTTTTTTTTAAAGATTTTTAAAATTTATTTATTTAATCATGTCATTAACTGGACAGTGCTGAGACTTTATTCCTGTCACCACCAGGGAGCCCCTACAAGTGCACAACTCTTTAACAAATTGTTTTGCTTAAATTTTTATTCTTCTTTTGCTTACTACATTTTGCTAGATGTGGTCTTCCTAGATTTACTCCTAAAGAGCTTTTCCATTTCTTTATGCTTTCTGCTGTTCTACTAGGTTGTATTGTCTATCCTAACACCAAAGAGATCTGAGATTACAGAATTTGATCCACCACCCCTGAAATGTCCATTCTAATCAGGCTATCATTTCAGGACCTTCAGACAAGATCATCAGCTTCATTGTTTCAATGTCCTACCATTTTTCACTAAGGGTGTAGGAAATCAATTTCTTACTACGTACCCATTACCCATGCAATGCACAAAAGTTTTTGGAAACTTAGAATTGTCCTATTGATTTTCCCATACATTAGCATCATCTATGCTGAACAAACAAAACACCCTTTCTCCACAATAATTTTAATTTTTCTTTAAAATGACTCGATCTAGTTAACTTGATTGTAAAATTAAATGGATGATCCACTCATATCTTGTGGTTTATAAGTTTCTAGCTCTCTTTGTATTTCTCAAATCTAACAAGTGAGATTACCAGAATACTATTTCTATCATAACTTACATTTACATATGCATTATAGATACCTACTTATTTTTATATTTACAGCCTCTTCTGTTTATTATTAGCATTGTTATTATTATCATTATTATTTTCATGGTAATTCTTTGAGGAAACTGAACTTATCTGGCTCATGCCTGTGAATACTGTGACCCAAGAGACCCTCTGTCTTAAGTCCTTCCTCATTCAACTAATTCAGGAGCAGTTTTGAGTTCTTCTGAACTCCACACCTGTTAAAGAGCTCCCAGCTTTGCCAGCCTTATTTTTTACACATCTGTGCATGTTTTGATGGCTTTGGCTTCAAAAAGAAAAGAACATTTTTTTATATCTTCCGTTTCTCACACTAGGACAGGCTAGACTTCAAAATAAGCAAACTATGGCTTATGAGTCAAGTTCATTTAGTCGCTTGATTTGGTACTGGTTGAATTAAGCCTGGATGTTTTCCGGCATTCAAAATGGCTGAAAAAAAAAATCAAAAGAAGAATACTTCATGGCATAGGAAAATCCTATGATATTTAAATACCACTTTCCATAATAAAGTTGTGTTGGAACACAACCACACTGTTGATCATCGGGGTGCCCATTGCTGGCTGCTTTCACTGTCCAATAGCAGATTTGAGAAATGGCAACATGGATGGGCCAACAATGCTGTTATTTAATATCTGATCTGACTGTAATCAACAGATAATTTGTTCCACTCCAATATTGCAAGTTAATAATATTACTAACGTGTGTTGCCCTGTAATGTTAAAAAAATACATTTGCATTTCTCTTTTTCTCTTTTTTTTTTGGGGGGGCGGGCATAAGAAGGACTGGGTTGTAGACCAGAGGAGTGGGGAGGGGAGGTGAGAGGATTCACCAGAGACAGTGGGCAGGGAGCTAAGCCACATACACATTTCTTATTTTATAGCATCTCAGAAAATTAAACATTTTCATACACATGTTATAAATTAGACATCTAAGGCTCAAAACAGTGATTCAATAGTCTGTGGTATTCACAGCCAGGAAGGACAGGGTTGAAGCGAAAATAAATCTTTAGACATCAAATCCCATCCAAAGCTTGCTTGAACATGATGTAACCTAAATATAATTCAATTTCCCTTTTACACATCTCCTATTAGTCATCTTTGCTTTCCTGATTCCAGTGTGGAAACGACGGCGTAAAAGGTCATTCTCACATCTTCCTATGTTGCCTGTCATTTTTTAGTAACAACTTTCTAAGCTAATTCCAAATCTCTTTAAGTTGTACACTATTTCCAAAATTAGCACAATAGCTTTTGCCTCCGTGACTACTTTCAAATGCAGTTTCCTTTATGTTAATGTTACCGGAACCAAGCTGCCTTAGCAGCTTGGGTGCCTGCAGGAGCGGTGGGGCCTCTTATCCCGCTGCTCCGGAGTCAGTTATAGCAGTTGCTCCTGCCCAGTAACTGCCGTTTTTTGTATGGACCAATTAGGTGCTAGGAGCTGATGAGTCGGTCCAATCAGCTCCAGGATTGAACATGGTCTAATCAGACTTATGGATGGTACTCTGGAGAGGATATAAGCCAGGACTGGAGGGACCGAAAGAGGAAAAAAAAAGATGGAAGGAGAAAAAGAAAGGATTGAACCAAAATGGGGGAAAAGATTGAACCGAACAGGAGAAGACACGACACGACCAGCCCCCAGGAGAGGAAAGACGACAGTTCCAGACTCCGGAGAGAGAAGAGGGAAGTCAGTTCCTGGCCTCTGAGAAGAGAAGAAAGAAGAAAAGAAGCACCAGCAGCCGCCCTCCGAGCAGGAAGAGGAGCCGAAGGACTCTGCAGAGACGGGGCCTCCGGTCCTGTCTCTGACGCAGCCTGAAAGGAGCCCCAGAGGCCTGCGCCTGGTGCCCCAGAGGCCTGTTTGTTGGCCTAACCCAGCACCTCCCAAGGAGCTGCCGTCCCCGCTGCGTCCTGGGTGAGGCGGCCGCCACCTGAGGCTGCAGTGAGCTCTCTGTTACCCCGTTTGTACAATAAACCCCGTGTTTGCTGTTGTTGTTCTGTAGCCTGAAGTCTCCTGCAATTGTGCGCGCGGTGAGACCCACAGACAGTGCCCTGTCCTCTCATCAGGCGCTGGCCTTTGTTGTATTTGGCCTTTGGGGCATTTTGGTGGCTCTTGCCGCAGAGCCTGGGCATTTGAGGCCCGTTCTGCCCGATTTCAGTTGGCGACCACGAAGGGACTAGACACCCCTTCTGCCCCATTTCATTAAGTACCATTTTCAACATAACTTCTTTTTTTTTTTTTTTTTTTT
>PVIJ01024853.1:0-11587 GCA_004024925.1 Scalopus aquaticus
TGTAACTTTAAGCAAGTTATTTAACCACTCTGGGAAAGTTAACCTCTGAGGCAAATACTTATTAGGACTGAGTGAGTAAAGGCTCAGTTAAGTCCTGGGCACAGGCACTGGCTAGGTGGTGGTGCTTGTGGGTATTACTTCCACCAGTTGCCCACCTCCCTGCTTCTCTCTGCTTCCCCCAGCGCACCCCCACCCTAGTCTCACTGTCAACACATTCTCTCTTGATGTCCCAGAAGGGGCAAGGCCAAGGCCTGACTGATTCAGCCTGTAAGAGACAGCAAGACCATCCCCGCCCCTGTCCCGTACCAAGACAGCATCAAACAGAAGGGTGGATGAGTGCAAGCTGTGAGCTCCCCCTTGCTTGGAAGCGAGCCCCAGAATTAGATAAGCGGTGCTACAGTCTACAGCTACCCTGAGGGGGTGGGACAGAGAGCCCCAGTCTCAGAATCCTTGGTCCGATGACAACTTCCCAGGGGAGACGGGGAAGCAATGGGGACTTGGGGTTCAAGGAAGATCACAAGGTGATTCTCCAAGTCTTAGGTAACTGTGGTTCAGACCTTTGCTGAGTAGCCAGCAGGCTGCTCCTCCTACACTGGCCTCAGCAGTCCCCCCTTCCTCTGTGGTAGTGAGGCCCCAGGCTTGGTCAAGCCCCATTTCATCACGTAACGGGACTAGGGATGGAGATGATAACAGCGAGCTGTCGTCCGGTGCACTCTGCGCCACGCCTCGTGTTACGTTTTATCTATTAGTTTTTTTATTGTTAGTTAGTACTGCTTTTTCCGAATTGAAGTAACAACAGTTTGTCAATGACTTGGTTTAGGAAAATCAGATGATTTATGGGAGTATGATTGAGAGGAATAGGATTACCCTTGCCCAAACTATGCACCCATCGTCCTTTTCCTCGTGCTGTGTTTATGTATATTCATGTCCAGAACAGCCCTGGGAGCTTGCTACTTTTGTAAGTGAGAAAACTGAGCTCCAGAGAGACTAATGCGTTAGAACTGGAGGTAGACTGGGGGTTCCGTCCCGGACATCTGCTGCCCAAGCCATGCACTCAGCTCATTGCTCCTCATGCCTATTCTGGAGTATTTCACAATGCCAGTCTCTCCCGCGAGGTGATGTGTCCGTGTGTACAGAGACCTGGTCTACCCCCTTCACGGCCTCATCACCACGGCTCTGGGACATGCATGTACATGTAGCAGAGCTGTCAGTATCCTGCCAACAGCTCCTCAAACCTTCCAGCCCCCTCTCTGCTGAAGACTCTGCCACCAGGCTCTGTACAAAGCCCCCGACTGATGACTGACAGAGTTGGTAGATCTAACACACATGTGTGTCGCCGTTTGGTGGACAAAATTCGGCATCATGAGTCTACACAGACACCCAGAGTTCTCCAGCAGCACGGAGCTCTGGCTGCCCATAGCAGCCCCTCCTGGACACCCATTCTTCCTGGGCCATGTTCCGCTGCCCATCTTACTTCCCCACTCAACCACCAATAAACCACACCCAAATTAGCCTCACAAATAAATGATGTAGATTCACAAACCAAGAGTGCTTCACGTTTGTGTAAGATGGACTCCTCCTTACACTGTGGCATTACAGAGAGAGACACCACTAGCCTAATAGTTCTCAGGTTTTCCAGACACCTATTTTTTTTTTTTTTGCCATTACATTAAAATGTACTTAGAAAATGGCAAACCCCACATTGGAGTGACACACTCCAGACACAGAAGTGACTCCCTTTCTTCCCTAGTGGATCATGAACAAGATCACCAGAAAGACCAAATAGGAAGGCCATGAGTGTATGCAGCGGAAAGAGAAAAGTATGAATGAATGCTTGGGAGTGGCAGGAGTGGTTCGGGAGGGCTTCCCGGAGGAGGTAGCATTGAGGGAACTGGGCATTGAGCATGGTTTGGAAAAAAATAGATGGTGAGTAGAGCTCTCAGACATCATGAGGGTGTGAGCTCCCTCTCCAGGCAGATGCTCACCAGCTGGGGGACCTTGAGCAATAACTCAGTCTCTCCGAACCCCCCTTCCTCATAGACTGGGCATCACAACCTTGTCCACCCGGGGGTAACTGTGAGGATTAGACGAGGTGATGTAGTCAAAGAGCCTGACGTGGAAGTTCTGACTGGGATCCTATGGCCCCTATTGGTTGAGTGTGGGGACTAGTCTGCAACTTGGACAGCCTGGCAGTGCTGGGTGGCATCTGGAGATGGAAGATGCCAGCTCCAGGCAATTCCAGCCTCCTGTGTGTCACTCCACCCCAGTGACCTCCAGGTCCCTCATGTAAAATGAGATTTGATTCTCTGTTCCGCTGATCTGAAGCCATAAGGCAGAACTACATGAAAAAAAAAAAGGGATGAATATCGTTTATAAACAGTTAAGTACCAGCACTTTGGAGAGATAAATGGCTACAGTGACTCAAACTCAAGATGAGACCTCTCACAGCAGAGATTTTATTATGGGGCAGGAATTCCTAGAAGTTTCAAACTGGGAACGATTCTAGATAGCACAATCTAGTTAAACCTTCCCCTCCACACACACGTATGTGTGTGTGTGTGTGTGTGTGTGTGTGTGTGTGTGTGTCTGTGTGTCTGTGTTCCATTTTAAGATGCTCAAACCAATGTCCAGGGAAGGAGAATGACTTACCCAAGTTCAGACAGCTGTCAAGAGGCAGGGCAGAGGCCTGGATGGAGGACTCTGACAGCAGCTAGTCCCGGGCACCTTCCTCTCGACTATGGCAGCCAGGGCCACAGCCACCTAGTAAGCAACCCCTCCACCCACTTCCGTCCTCTGCTTCTGCTTTCCAGGCTGTGCCATCTGCTGGCTTCATTGTCTCCCACTGCTGCTGCCCCCACCTGCCACCCACCCACACCCGCATCCGCCCCACTCCCCCCACTCCCACCTGGTGACTTGGCTCCAAAGTGTTTGTCTCGGAGAAACTGTGTTGGCACCGGTCTGTGTCTCTACGACGCCTTACCTCTGTTTACTGGTGTTTATCTGGTTGTGTCCTGTCTACCCTTCAGACCTGGAAGCCAGAACTCTTCATGCTGCCTCCTGGTTCCAACATCCACTCCCTGGGGGCCCTGACCTCTGTACACAGCAGGCACAGTGAGCCGGCTGGCTGCCAGCGGACATGGTGCCCAGGCCTGGGCAGAGCTTGGTGTCTGGTACAGGTAAGGAAGGAAGCTCCTCCAGGGGAAAGAGGGTTGTGTTTCTGGAAACCGGGCCTCAGTGTTAACAATCATCATCACAACAGAAATTGCCAGTTTCCATTTGTCCCCATCCAACCTATGGGGATGCTGTACATGTTTTGTCTTGCTTGAGCCTCACGCTGTCTCCCTGCTTGATGTAATTATCGTCCCTCCTATTTTTTCAAATGAAGAGGTTCAGAGAAATTACATTTGCTGGAAATCACACAGCTCATGGGGGATGGAGCCAGGATTCAAACCCAAGTCTTTCCGGTTCCAAATCCCATGTTTATACCACCACATCATACTGACAGGCCTTTCTGTGACCCACATGCTCTAGCATCTCCTTCCCACACTGCTGCAGGGGCGCAGCCCCCAACCCAGCCCAGCAGTAAGTTGGGGGAGTGGGCCCCAACCATCTCAGAGACACCTTCCAGGAAGCCTGGCAGCCGCTCAACCAGTAGATCTGCTGCCTGGGACACTGATTTGCGATTGGTGAGGACCTAGATGGACTTGGCCCTTTAGACAGCCACTTGGCAGAAGCTAACAAAAACAAAGAATGTCACTCTTTGACACTGCGATTTCTTCATCTTCTAGAAAGTAATCATCCATAGACACAAGACTTCAAATACGTGAGTATTCATTGCACACAACCTATAGCATAATGGTACAGACATTCACACCGAGGACAGATGTGGGGGACAGTTATGGAGCCCCCGCTGCCCTATGCAGTCCTAGGGTGACTGTGAACAGCGTTCAAATGAACGAGGCAGACTTGCATGAACTGATGTGGGAAGATCTCCAAGACATATGGTAAGCAGGAAAAAAGCAAGCCACAGAACACTATGTGAGGTGTGTATATAAAATGCCCAAAACAAATCCAAATGTTATCTGCGCAGAAATAAACGCCAAGCAAATGGACTGCAAGGATACATGCGCAACTGTAAACAGTAGTTACCCCAGGGAGAGAACAGGTTTGAGAGGGTGTTACTGCTTACTCTGTGCAGACTCACTTTTTTTTTCCCTAATGAGAATGTGCTCATGATGCACTTGAGTGATTAAAAATCGAGGCCAAATCCACGGGACCAAGCCTTCAAAGAGGCAGAAAGGGTGAAATTTGCAGGCCATTGGGGTAACTGGGAGTGGCTGAGGAGATTGCTCAGTCTGACCACATAGGAGACCCCTGCAGGGAACCCCAAGGAAACCTCCACTGTTACACCCTGAGCAGCTTTCTACCCCCCTGCAGTATCAGAAGCACCTTGTATCTAAGCAAGCCCCTTGACTTCCTGGCTGATACAACCACTGAGGGTAGGCTGCGTGGGATTTATGAGAGCTGTTTGGTGGATAAGGCAGCTCAGAATCCCAGATAACAGGCAGGAGCAGAGGGAATATGGAGCATATAATTTCAGAGCAGGGAAAGGGAAGAAGATCTCAAGAAGAGTTAGGGATACTGATTCCTGTTGGAGGGAAAGGGGCAGACACACACAGAAAGGACATTTAGGACTGGGCTTGGGGACTTGTCTTACAGCTGGAGATGCAGCGTTCCTTGGGGGTTAACAGTAAAACAACCTTCCACTGTGACTTGGGGCTGAGTGCCCCTCAGCCTCCCCAAACCCCCGTCATCACTACAAGTCCGCTCCTTGCCCCCAAGAGCCCCTTCCTTTGCCAAGATTTCAAGGCACCTTGAAATCAGTCAGTCAGACCAGGTTGAATCTTATCCTTATTGTTGGCATAAGATGGTCACTTACCCTTTCTGAGTGACTAGTTCCTTATACAAAAAAGGGGAGAATCACTGAAACGTCCCACAAGCCTAGTTGGAAGGGTACAAGAGAAACCATGCAGCGCTGGATGCATTAGTGCTTGATAAATTTGCTAATTAATTAATCCTGAGTCACACTAACATCTGGGCAGTGCAGGGGGTAGGCATGGGTGCTTTAAAAATTGGCCTTGAATCCAACAAAGCTCCAGACATGCTTCTTTAAAAAAATCTAAGACAACAAATTTCTCCTTCATTTCTCAAACCAAGTTCATGTCCCTTTACCTAAAACCCTTGTGGTTGGTTAGAGGTAGTTCAGAATTCAGAACTTTTTGCATTTGAGACATATATGTGTAAACCTTAAATCCTTAGCAGGGTTTGGGGTAGCACCCCATGAGCCAACATCATAATATTTTTGCAGCAAAACATGAATATTCTCACCAAGAGATAAATGAATTCAATTAGTATCAGCTCAGCTCAGTTTTTGCTGCCAAATGAGTTACAAAAAGCTTGTCAGAACTTCTGGGGGTTAGGAATTGTAGATTAGGGACTTTGGGTCTGTTTTATAAATTCATTGTACTCTCAAACTATTTTTTGGCTCCCAAAATTACTTTCGCTGCACTGCTACACTGAGAAGTCATTTTTATCATCACTTTACAGGTGAGGAAATGGAAGCTCAGAGAGGTGATGTGACTTGCCTGATATCACACAGCCGGTGAGTGTCAGAGTCAGTACATTTTTTCTGGGGAAGGCTGCGAGGAACAGGACTCAGAGGTGAGCGGGAGGGAGGGCCTCTATCCCCTCTCCTATATCCTGCAAGCAGAGCCAGGTGGCTTGAATTCCTCCCAGTTTGGCAGTTCGGCAAGCAGGGCGAGTGCATGCTGCTCACGCCTGGCCCGCGTAGTCGCCTGTACTTGGAGGTCTCATTCTCCATCTGCGAGTTTCCAGGGGTGATAGTAATGAAACTGTAAGGAAGAAGAGCTTTCACCCTACCCATGTGTTTTCACTTCGGCTCTACAAGCAAGATATTTCCTGGCATCTGGGTTCAATTGCAGGCAGACAGGGGTCCTGGTGGCCTTGGAGGAGGAGGAGGAAGAGGAGAGAAAGCAAAGGCTGAGGCGTCCCAGTTGCACGGTGACTGTGCCTGGAGCTAAGGTGTGCCCTCTCCCTGTCCTGTTGCTGCGGCCAGAGCCAGCCAGATGTTGTGGATAGCTGGGGAGGTGGGCATGTAAATAATTAAGTACACAGAGCGTTTCGCTGCTACTGGTCCTGATCTGGCATCTCCTGGGTGACAGAGTGCTCCTGTCCCAAGCCCTCCTGAAGCCCCCCAACTCAGTCCTCCCTTTAGCCTCTGAACCTTCAGAGAGCTTATTTGGTTTCTCTCTCTGGGGGCTGCAACTTGGATTTGTCGGACCTAAACATACTCTCTGGGGGAAACCAAGGAGCTGGGGTTGAGTTTAGATTTAAAATACTGAGCTGACCCAGAGGGCAGCTGAGCCTGTGCCCGGAGCCTGCCCTTTCCCAGCCCAGGGAGCAGGGGAAGCCAATCTGCCCTCTGGCCCTACAGGCTCTCAGGGTAAGTCTGGCGCGTGCTGGGAGGAAGAGTCTGCCTTGCTTTCTGCTATAGACTGAGCGACGACCATTGGCCAAAGGTCTAAGCAGCCCAAGTACAAGTCCTCTGTCTGCATCCTGGTGTGTGCTCACATTCATTCTTGCCCTCCGTGGCAGGCTGTGGTGTGGCAGCTAAATGGACGGCGTCTGAAGCTACGCAGACCTGAGTTCCAGTCCTGATAGTGTCATGCACAACTACTGACACTAGGGTCACCGAACTTCTCTGGGCCTGCAGTTCCCTAGTATATAAAATGGGAGTGATTATAGTGCCCTCTCAGAACTCAGGGAGTTAAATGAGTTCCCTAACAGTAAGTTATCTCTGCTATCAAAAGGGATGAAAGAGCTTCTGGAAAACAACTGGACTTTCCCTTATCCTGCAGATGAATCTCTTTGAGATCCAGGGGAATCACATCTTGTTAGCGTGAGTTTCACCCGCCCACAAAGCAGCAGTTACTGCCATTAAGTGAAGGTAAACAAACAAGCAAGTCTCTTTTTAAAAAATGCCACATTTGAAAAATAGAGAGAGAGAGAGATGAATAGATAGTCCATGTTTATCTATGCTTAGTGAAAAGTCTGGGCAAAATAAACCAATTCAACTTGGTAAAACTCATGTTTTACGTTATGTTCTTTATTATAGTGACTCTTCAGCTGCTTATGGGATCCTGATCTGGCATCTCCTGGGTGACAGAGCGTTCCTGTCGCAAGCCCTCCTGCTGCCCCCCAACTCAGTCCTCCCCTTCAGCCTCTGAACCTTCAGAAAGCTTATTACAAAGTTATTCCCGCTTTGTAAAAATAAATGCATACATCATGGCAGATGTTGACAGACCTGAGAGAAGGTGTTGGCAGATGTTGATAGATGATCGAGATAGGTGTAGACAGGTAGATCATAGAGACAGAATGGTGGAGGGTGATGATAGATGTGTAAGATAGATAGGTATGGAGAGACAGATATGTAGAGATAGATGGAACTCAAATCCTTCGAAAGCATTTGGTTTGGTGGTTACCGAATACCCAAATCACCACCGGGGTCTGCAAGGAGGGTGAGGGCTTTGACTTCAGACAGGCCCGCATTCAAGATAACTAGGGTCAGAGAGGTAGAGAAAGAGGGGTGAGTTCAGGAGAGGGACAGCAATGCCTTTTGGCTTTTGGCTTTCCTGTCTGGGAGAAAAAAGTCCATCTTTATTCTCCTGGGCGCCTGGGGTGGCACACGCTGGTGCCCTAGTTTCAGGCTGCAGGGTGTTGGGCATATTTGCATGATTGCCTTCACCAGAAACACTCAGACTCTGCCCACTTCTGGACAGGTGCTGTATGCTCCCAGAGCAGGCTTTGAAGGACAAAGCAAGACCTGAAAGAGTCTTGCTATCGTGCTTCAGCTCTTGCCATCTGTAGATCATCTCTGCTTGTCTGTTCACTGGGTTATTTGAAGCTAAAGTTGTTAAGGAACTATTACAAGCAAAACATATGGCAGCGATGGTAATGATGGGGATAAAAGATGACAAAGATGATTCAGAATGACCAGATCTGAAGACTTCATTCATTGTCAACATTCAGAGGGAATGACTATTTCAGATAAGCTGAGTCCAGTGAATCAGAAAGACTCTAGAGGTTGCACAGAGTAAGAAGACCCCAGAAAACAAATGCCATAGAACAGAAACTAAATTTGGGTGGAGAATCCTGGGGAGTCAGGGACTAAAGATCCCAGTGCCGAAGATGGGCAGAGGGTCTGGAGTGTGTGGAGGACCCACCTTGAATGTTAGGTGGCCATCGAGGTGGGGAGTCAGGGCCAGCTCGCCTGAGCTTGGCAGAAACTCTCAGACTGACTGGATTGCCCTCTCGTCCTCCAAAAGCCTCCTTTGTGAAGCCAACTGATGGACAGGTTGCCTGGGTTCTCCACCAGCTCCTGACTATAGTTGGTTCATCCAGACCGCACCTCTCTGCATTATGGGATGTTTGCACACAAATTGAGCTCTCCCACCAACCTGAGCACTCGATGCAACAACGATAAAGCCCAGCATACAGTAGGCATTTAATAAACACCTGATGAGTGAAAGAAAGGATGAATGAATAACTGGGTTTCAGCTGCATGCATGAGGACTCTGCCACGTGGCCTTTTTCAGATTCTGAACTACCCATCCTGGGTCTGAGGGAGGTTTGCTTCTTTCTGTAAACATGGCCATCTCTAGACTTTCTCCCTGCCATTCCCACTGCACTGCCCTCCCCAAAGCCTCCTTTCTCCTAAATCTTGGTGTCCAGCCTCCCCTGAGCACTCTCTCCTGGAATCATGCTCTCTGAAACAGTCCTCCCCCTCATCCTTCTTGTCAAGAAACTCAGACTCCTTTCTCCAGAAGCTTCCAGCTCTTCCGAAATCTCCCTCTCTCCCCCTTCCCTCCCTTGCTCCCACCCAGAGTCCCTCTGAAGCCACTCCTTTGGTAGTCACCTATGCACTCAGCTGTGGGTTGGATATTCCCTCACAGGGAATGTCATTTGCTCACTGACCTTTTCTTCATAAGGAGAAGAAAGCCCGAAAACCTGCTCCAAATCCTCACCCAAACCCCACTCTTGCGAGGAGACTCCAGAGCTCTTCACAGTACACTGTGTCTGGAAAAATCTTAGCGGCCCCCACACAGGGTCAGCATTCCAATCTGGGAAAAACAATTTCCATACTGATGAGCCACAAGCCACCCCCAGTGAACCCACCACACACGCACAAAGGCCAGAGCCAAGGGCACGCTCCAGCCAGGAGCTCCTGTCTCAGCCTGGTGGAAAAGGAGGCTGAAATGGAGAAGATGGGGAAATTGGGGGTGACAGAGCCAGGTAGGGTGGGGCAACAGAGAAACACAATGTGGGCCAGACTTGCAAATATAAAAAAAATGGGACCAAAGCTCCTGTCTCGCTCCCTCCTGCCAGCCTCTCCCACTCTGTGTTGAACTGGCTCTATAATGCAGATTTTTCCCACATTAGAATAAGTCCTGGAGGAGTTCCCTTTTCCTCTAGGAGTTGGGTCACGCAACATGTGTCTGCTAGGTGCTGCAAAGTTATTTTCCAGGGCGTCTCCGATGGGCCACGGCTTCCTGCTCTGGTCTTCCTGTTTATAAGATGTACCCCAAAATGCAGAAATACAATGAACAGAGACATGCTTTTGCATAATCGTTAATCTAGAGACTGGTTCTCAATACAAAACCTAGAGACATACCTTCTGGAATATTGTGTGGGGCCCTTCTCCCTGGGCCCTCCCTGCAACCAGTCATTCCTTTAAGTTCTTTGTCTGGGTGTGCCCCTCCCCGACCGGTTCACCTGTGCCTTCTTGGGAAGCAGGGCTTGACTGTGAGGCGGGACCCACACCTCCTTTGCTTATAAGAAGTGGGTCTCCTCTATTGAGCCAGTCGTGACCAGTGTGCCCTGAATTGCAACTGTGCAGCCAAGAACTGCAGTGCTGTCTGCTGCTCTAGGGAACCGAGGAAAGACGGTGATTCCTGCTCCATTAAGCTGTCTCCGGGTGTCTGGAAATGGTGGACCAAACACACATACACACTTGTAACCACTTTGCATTTCTAGTTGGCAACTTACTTTGAATATTACCATTATTATGCTGGGAAATATTTCCCCCTAAACATACAATTTAGCTTTTAAAAAAAAAAAAAGTCATCTCATTACATCTTGGAATCAAAACTTCCCTTCCAGAGGAAGCCCTCTCCAATTTAGCAATTAGAGACACTGAACAATTAGGATTCAGTACGCAGAAGTGAATTTTGAAGTTGATTTCCCTCCCTGCTAATGTCTGTTGCAATCTTCCCTTGGCCCCATTTATTCTCCAGGCCCTCTGGCATTTGGGCCATTGTAGTTGTTTTCTGTAGCTCTAACAGACAACCATGAAATCCTGAGCTTAACCCCTGTGAGAAAAACGGCCTGGGAGATCAGAGTTCATGGTGTTTAAGCTCAGCCACCTCCCCACAACTCAGATTCAAAAAAGCCAGTAGTTATCAACTCAGAGCCAGGACAGTACCAGAAGTTCAACCACCTCCAAATTGACAATGATCTCTTTTCCAGAATCGCCGTTTCTCTATACTCTTTTTGAAGTTCCCCAGAGGTAGAAGCTCCACAGGTCTCTGCTTTAGGGTTTTGGAGCTGACAAGGTCCCCTTCTACAACCTGCTTCATTCTTACCGGATCTAGTCACATGCATGGGACTGCCAGATTGAGTCAAAACAAAAACAAAATAATAGGACACTTAGTTAAATCCTGATTTCTGAAAAGCAATGAATAGTTTTTCATGTAAGTATTTGTCATGTAATATTGGGGCTATACTGAAACTAAAGTATTATGTGTTGCTTATTTGAAATTCAAATGTAATCAGGTGTCCTGAGTGTTCCGGAGCGACCCTTGGGTGACCACACAGGCCGATGCTGACCATCAATGTGAGCACATTGGTCCTGCCCAGGGAGGGGCTGGCTTTGAAGCACTCACCTCCCACTGCAACGAGAAGACGGGCCCTGGCCCGTAGTGGGAGGTGCTCCTGACCACCCCTCAGCGGGAGCACAGTCCACACAAAGGTCAGGGGGTGGACTTCAGTGCAAAGCCCTGATGTCTGATGACTGATTGCCATCCGTGGGGGGGTGAGCAAGGGCGCCCCTACCAGCCAGTCAGGTATCAGCAGTCAGAGGGGAACGTGAGGCATGGCCCTTCTTATCTGCACTGGTGAGGATCTGCCACGTAGAGTGTGCTGGCACACCTGCAAGAGCCAGGCAGGAGGGGTAGCCAAGGGCCAGACCTTCCATGGGGAGAAAGAGAGGCCAGGGAAGAGAGAAGGGAAGCAGAGAGGAGGAGGAGCGGTGGGAAGGAAGGGCAGAGCACACACGTAGTCAGTGTGAGGCATGTCCCGGGCAGAGAGGAGATGCGTGGTTGTAAACACTCAAGGGAAATGTGGGCCTGGAGGGCTTCCCAGAGGAGGCGTGGGATCCGCTGCCCAGGATGGGGCAAAGCCAAGTGGATTGTAGTCCTCGAGTGGGAAATAAATGCACCAAACAGGATGG
>PVIJ01024854.1:0-11583 GCA_004024925.1 Scalopus aquaticus
GGGAGGGGGGTGGAGGGAGGCGGAGGGAGGGAAGGAAAAGGGCACAAAATGGAATAGAAAAGAACACAAGGGACCATGAAGATGGATCACGGGTGAATTGGTGGTGGGCTACCCAAGGGGAATACAAAATGTAAAAGACATAAATAACAATAAAAATATATATTTATGAAAAAAAAAAGAATACGGTCTAGATATTCACAGCACTATCAAGATACCACCAGCCACTGCAGCTGAGTTTGATCCCTGGCCAGGGAGCTTCCCACATGGCGCAGCAGACCTCTCCTGTCTCACCCGCTGCTCCCCTTAGCAGTGTACTTTAGTAGATCCACCTGTTCTGTTCCCCACTCTGTCTCTTGTGAGTCCTCTCACCACCCCCACACCTCTGGCCTACACCCCAGTTCTTGTATGCGTCAATTAAAAAAAAAAGAATACGGTCAATACAGACATTAGAATACTGCTTGCCTGAAAACAAGATGACCTCGTTTTGTGAAAATGTGCATGGAACTGGAGGGAATTACATTTAGCAAAATAAGTCAAACTAAGTCAGAAGGAGAAAGACAGACACTGGTGATTTCATACACCTGTAGAATTTAAAGAAACAAAGCAAAGAACCTGATAAAGCAAACCAAAACAAATCCTTGAAATCTATCTTCAAAACTGGGGTGCCAGAGATAAAGAGGAGTAGCTGGGAAGAGAAAAGTGGGTGAAGAGGCAAACGGTGGAGGAATCCTGGGGCTTTGATCATGATGTGGCATGGCAGCGAGCACCTGAGAGCTGTCCATCTGTGCTTGTGAGACCTGCACTGTGTCTTCAACTGAGGAGACCACTGAGCATAATAAATACACAGAAACAAAATCTGAGTTGTAAAGAAAATTCTTGAAAATGCGACCAAATTTGAAAGAGAACACCATCTGTCCTCAATACTTTTAAACATGAAACTGGGAAATTTTCCAAAGCTGTTCCTAGAAGGTCAACATGATTCAGATGTCAAAACCTAACAAAGATATAAGAAAACTACAGAACATGTGTGATAAACAGGATTGCAAAAACCTTCAAGAAAGCAAGAAAAATGGTTCAAAGTCTATTAAGAGGATTATGTGACACAACAAAATGGGAATGATTCCTGGAATGGAAAATCTTTCAATTTAATAAAATCAAACATTTTAATATCTCACATTAAAGAGAGAGAGCAAGGGGAAAGAACACAATGATCTCACTTAATGTAGCAAACATTTTTGAAATACTCAACATTCCTTAACAATAAAAGTGATAAGGTGGTTTTTTTTTAAAGATTATTTATGCATACAAGCTAGGGTGTAAGTCAGAGGTGTGGGGCGGTGAGAGGATTCACCAGAGACAGAGCGGGAAGCAGAACAGGCAGATTGACCAAAGCACACTGCTGAGGGGAGCAGCAGATGAGGCAGGAGAGGTCTGCTGTGCCATGTGGGAATCTCCCTGGCCAGGCATTGAACTTGCGCCGCAGGTGCCGACAGCTCCACAGCACTGCCATCAGACCACTGCGCCACTCAGGAGGCCCTGCGATAAGGTTTTTTGATTTCCAGTTTGGAGGTGGCCAAGGACAACTTTCTTTAGTTGTCCAGATCTAGGTTCATTAGGTTCATCCAACAGCAGCCACCTCCACTGTTCTACGTTCGACTCCAGTTCTACTACCAATGCATGGATGGATTGGTAGGTGCCGTGTCTACCCTGGCCCCAAGATTGGCCCCCTGGGTCTGTCCCTAAATAAGCTGGTGACGCCCTCACCAATGCCAACTGGAGACTGGGATGGTCTGAGGATGCGTGTTCAACAGACCATTCAGAACAGCCCCAGATTGACGGGGCAACTACAGCCTCTGCCCTTATCACGGAAGCCCCCAAGGAACTGCCAAGACACAGAAAGAAGCAAAGAAACAAAAGCACAGAGGAAATATCACTTCTCAGGAGAGTGTCAACACAGCCTGACAGCTTTGGCACTGACCTTGAGCTTCAGAACTCTGGCAGCATCAAACAGCTGGAGCCTGGGGGCTGCCACGGTGTCGGGAGCCATCGGACAGGATGGCCCCTAGCGGTGAGTTACGGCCCTAATTGCCTGAGTTGCCCACATAAGGTTAGGGTCCGATAAGGATGGCCTTGGGTCCTTGTTTCCCCTTTCCATGTACATTCTTCCCAAACGGAGGTCAGCGGGACCATCCCATTATTTCTCGTGTTCTGCTCTCATTGGATCCCCGACCTCGGACCACTCTGCATTATCTAATGTTACCTCCCCGTGATTTTCACCCTATTTACGCTCTTCCCCTGGGAACAATAAACGAGACTTGATCAGACCTCCTGTCTTGTCTCCACTCTCTTGCGTACCCCTGTCCCTTGCTCCCTGCTTCCTCCTCAGGTGCAGCGTTGATCTGGACTCGCGGGCCGAGTCACCACGGGAGCTGTCCGTGATGGCACCACCCTCACCACAGCACAGAGGACACCAACGGTGCCGCAGCGGAGGCCCAGCCAAATAAAAGACTTACAAAGGATAATGTTTCCATAAAGGATCATTTGACAAACACAAGACCATAAGTGAATGCATAAGTAAAAGTACCTAACACAAGAAACTGAGGGAACCAAGCTCGACATAATACAGGTCACCTCTGAAAAATCCACTGCAGACATACTCAACTGTGAAAAACAAACTTTCTTCTCTCAGATGAAAAACCGGGCAAAGAGTGACACTTGCCATTTCTATTTCACACAGTAGAAGTCAGTCTAAGTAAAACTATACCATGCTAAAACAAACAAACTGCACCCAGAGTTATATAGAAAACAAAAATGAAACCTCTGCTGGCGGTGGCATAATGTTTCATGTAGGGAAAACCTGATGCACACACAAACTGTAAAAGGTGGTAACTTTGCCATTAGAGACAAAGTAGAGCCTGTCCTTTCTAAATAAAGAAAAAGGGCCTCCCTGGTGGCGCAACAGGTTAAGCACAACAATATGAAGCTATCCTGAGCCACTGCAACATGAGTTCGATCCCGGCCAGGGAGATTCCCACATGGTGCAGCAGACTTCTCCTATCTCACCCTCTGCTCCCATCAGTTGTGTACTTCAGTAGATCTGCTTGTAACACCTCTGGCCTACACCACAGCTTGTATGCATACATAAATCAATCTCTGAAAAAAGAAAGAAAGAAAAACAGGAAAGGCAGACAACATGGTGCGAATCAATGGCATATAAAATAAGTATTTGAGATTCAATGATACCATCATTCTTATACAAGTTGAGAAACATGAAGAAAAATTTTTGTCTGTAATAAATGCGAATCAAAAAAAACCTCCTATCATTCTAACACATACGGAGTTTTTACTAATTACCAAATTCACTTTGGCTATAACTGCTGTGAAAATAACTATATAAGAAAAAGCACAAATACGACACAGACCACGCCAGAGTGTGGAAGTACACAGGCCTCACACACACAGCAGGATCTGACAGCATTTGTCTAAAAAAGTGGGGCCAGAGAGCAGGTCATGCATGAAGGAAGTAACTCCCAGCATTACTGCACCGTAACCAAGAACTGATCATAGCCCAGCCCAATTCTCACTCCAACCCACCTTCTCCCTGAACGGGCCGTCTGCGGACATCTGATCTCTGTGCCGTTGCCCTCAAAAGTCGGATCTTAACCCTCATATGTTCAGTTCAAAGTGCCTTGATTCAGGGTGTAGAGATTCGCTACAAACCCAAGCTGCACCCAAGGGAGAATGTGGGAAGATTTCCTAGGGAGAAAATGTAGTAGATGATAAGAGATGATGAGTGTCAACAAGCTCAAACTATTTTCTACTGGCAGTAACTGCTCACTCATTCTCCAGAAAGGAGGAAAATGGAACTGATCCTGTCCTCTGGCTAAAAGTCCATAATCATCAGTTCTCAGGAGTCTGAAAACTCCTGAAACAATTGTTTCCTCAACGGTGTCACAGTCTAATTGCACTTGGTTCCAACTCAAGTGTGTTGGTCCAGTTCACTGTTCTTTGTTTACACAGGTTCAAAAGGGGCAGGCCAGAGTTCCTCTCCAGTGGCTCCCCGGCCCCACGCAGAGCAAAGGTCAGAGGCGACTTTTCATCTCACCTCTGCATGTCGAGGGTGTTCAGGTCAGGGAGCGGCTGTGAGCGCCAAGGGTTGTGACCAAAGGTTCTGGAAAATAGGAAAAGCAGACCAGTGCTTCTCCATGGAGGGATGACTGACCCTCTAAGGGGCATTTTGTGATGACACTGCTGGTATTATTATTCGTGATTTTCCATCGAGCGACTTATAATAAATGGACACAAAATGCCTTCATTCCTGTGTGAATTTCCAAAAAGGATTGGTGACATTCACTGAAGTCAAACTGACGAGGCCAACTGGTCATAATGGACTGGTAGTGAGGGAAACGGCACATTAAAAGTTTCAACAAAGTAAATACTTTTTAAAAAATATTTATTTATTTATTTTATGCATACAAGCTGGGGTACAGGCCAGAGGCATGGGGAGGCGAGAATGTTCATCAGAGACAGAGTGGGGAGAAGAACAGGCAGATTGACGGAAATACACTGCTGAGGGGAGCAGCGGGCAAGGCAGGAGAGGTCTACTACTCCATGTGGGAATCTCCTTGGCTGGGCTTCGAACTTGCGTCACCGCTGCTGACAGCGCCACAGCGCAGCGCCTGACCACTGCGCTCCAGGGAGGCCCTGCAGGTCTTATTTTTAAGGCTTTACCTTGGAGGCAGGTCCCAGCAGTGCCAGGTGGGGCTGTTAGCATGGGATAGAAAATCACCATTGTATTGACGTGAGGATCGTTGCATAGAATTCCACCCGGACACTGAGCTAGAAGAACTCGTCTGAGGTTTCATCTGGTTCACCATCTGCTTAAAAAGTAAATACTTCTTATTCAAGAAAACAACAAAGAGAGTTCAGTAGAGTTTGGAAAACTCGCCTCTCCCCAATCAATCCCTTTCCTTAACCATCTTACCATCTTCCCCCTTTAGCGCCTTCAGCAAACCCAGGGAAAACAGATGCCCTTGAGAACACAGAGAAGGAAAGACCTGGGAAGAATACACCAACTTTTTGTGGGGTACAGTTTAAATAGAAATAATGATCCTGTTGGTGCTGAGATAGTCCTGGGCTGAGTTCAGGTATAGGACAACAAGGCAGGGAAATGCAAATTGTCTGCCCAACAGAATAAAAATGCTGTGTAAATATGTGCACAGTCTCTATCAGACAGTGGAACACTGCCCTGTCATATTTCTAGGATCATTGAAGGCTGACTAGCTTATAAAGTATTCCCTACACACGCTACCCCGATAGGATTTCTCTCCTGTGTGAATACTCCGACACTGTGAGCTCCTTCTGGCAGAAAGCTACCCTACAATACTGGCAGTCATAGGGCTTCTCTCCTTTATGACTTCTCTGCTATCTAGTGACATCTGATTTATAGGAAAATGCTTTACTACATTCTGAAATATGCATAAGGAAGCTCTCCTGCGAATTATCTAGAAATACACTCTAGACATTAAAAAGAAGCTATCAAGTGTGAATTCTGTGATGAACACTCAGAACTGATTTCTGAGATAGTTTTCCTACACTCTTGGCATTCATGAGGTTTTTCTCCTGTGAGAATTCTCTGATGTTCAGTGAGGTCCAATTTCAGCAGAAAGCTTTCCTATACTTTTGTCATTCAGTTTATTATAGTGTAACATCTTGGATGTTCAGTGAGGCCTGATCTCCAGGAGAAAGTTTTACTACAGTCGTGTCATTCACAGGATTTCTCTCCAGTGCCCATTGTCTGATGCTAAGTGAGGGATGACTGATGGGAGAATGTTTTCCCACCTTCTTGCCATTCACAGGGTTTCTCCCCACTGTGACTTCTCTGACGGGAAGCGAGGCCCGACTTCCAGTAGCAGGCTGCCCCACTCTCCAGAATGAATTCTCTGATGTCTAGTTTGTAGAGGCCTGGTTTGTGGAAGAAAGTCTTCCTACAAGCCTGACCTTGTAGGCTCTCCCCACTGTATGAAACCTGATGTACACTAAAGGCTGCCTTGTGCCAGGAACTTATATTAGATGCTTTACATTTATAAAGCTTCACTCCTGTTAGAGATTGCGGATGTAAAGTGAGGACAGTCTTCCATGAGAGTTTTCATACATTCTTTATAGCCAAATAATTTCTCTTTAGTCAGTGTTCTCCGATATCTGTGCTGTAAGGAAATCCCAATCATTTCACAATATTGATAATGTTGATCATCTGTATTTTCTGATACTCACCAACAACAGTGATTTTCGAAAATGTTTCATCATATATATCATATTCAAGTATTCTGTCCTAATTGAGAACTCTCATGCTGATGGTATGAAAACTGTGGCTGAGACTGTCTGCACTTTCCTAACATTCCTGCTGTTCCTCTTCAACATATCTATGAAGACTGAAATGTACTGGCTTCATATCTGCAGGTTTCTCCCTACATTACACATACAGGGAGTCTGTCCTACTTAGGTTCCCTCTTGGACAACGAAAGGTGGCTTATCACAGGTGCCCCTACACTCACTGTATTGACGGGCAGTCCCGTCCATAAGCGCGCCTCTACGTGTAAAGAATATTGTCTCTTTGCTCAAGGCGTTCCCTTGGTCACAAAATTCAAAAGGCTGTTGAACATTCTGAATCACCTGATGACTAAGGTGTTCAGGATACCTAACGGATTCCCTAATTCTATTAAAGACCCCCTCTTTCTTTTTTATTTATTTATTTATTTTTTAATTGTTAATTATGTCTTTTACATTTTGTATTCCCCTTGGGCAGCCCACCACCAATGCACCCGTGCTCCATCTCCATGGTCCCCTGTATTCTCCTCTCTTCCATTTTGTGCCCTTATCCTCCCCTCCCCCCAACCCCCCCACCGCTGAGTGTCTCTCTCCCACCCGGCCTCCCTATAGTCCTGTTATAAGTGAAACCATTCGATATTTTTCTCTTTCTTTCTGGCTTATTTCACTGAGTATGATCCCCTCTAATTCCATCCATGTCGCTGCAAATTGCATGTGTTTATCTTCTTGTAATGCTGAATAGTATTCCATTGTGTATATGTACCACATCTTCTGGATCCAATCATCTATTTTTGGACATCTGGGTTGCTTCCATACCATTGCTATTGTGAATAGTGCCGCAATGAACATACGGGTGCATGTATCCTTTCAGATTAGTGTTTTTGTGTCCTTTGGGTAAATTACCAAAAGTGGTATTGCTGGGTCGTATGGGAGCTCCATGTTTAGCAGTTTGAGGAATCGCCATACAGCTTTCCATAGTGGTGGACCAGTTCGCATTCCCACCAGCAGTGTAGAAGAGTTCCTTTTTCTCCACATCCTTTCCAGCATTTGTTGTTGCCTGTATTTTTAATGTGTGCCATCCTCTCAGGTGTGAGGTGGTATCTCATAGTGGTTTTGATTTGCATTTCCTTGATTATAAGTGATGTTGAGCTTTTTTTCATGTGTCTGTCGGCCATTTACTTTTCTTCTTTGGAGAAGTGCCTTTTGAGCTCTTCTGCCCATTTTTTGACTGGGTTGTTGGATTTGTTTTTGTTGAGTTGCGTGAGTTCCTTGTAAATTTTTGTTATCAGTCCTTTATCAGACGTATTGTGTGTAAAAATCTTTTCCCAGTTGGTGGGGTGAAAAGACCCCCTCTTTCATTCCAGCATGCTCGTCACGAGGCTCACCGGGAGAAAACATAGTCCTATATATAGAAAAGTTCTCAGGCATCATTGCTGAAATGTTTCCATTTTCGATATTTCGATTAAAACTATGAACTGAGTCCAAATTACTTTTTTTCTCTAAGTCAGTTCTCTTGTTGGTTGATATTTTATGTTGGCAATAAGAACTTGCCATAAATGTCTGCCCTTGGAGTGTTAGCCTTAATCAGGTAATCCACTGTACAAACATCAGAATGAGACAAAAATGACCTTTTCTATAAAAACATCTAAACATTTCCTATGAATGCTAGTATAAAGGCAGAAAAGTTTCTCTATTACAAGGCAATTTAAGCACAATAACTGGTATTGATTTTCTGATTCAAGCTTTTTACCCCTAACAAGTAACGAAACATATTAACAGATTTTCCAATGCCAAACCAGCTTGACAAGGAAGTGGTAAATCTTATTTCATGTTGTTTTCTTCAGTTCATAAATATTTGGTAAACATATTCATTTAATGTAGATGTCAAATTCAGCCAAGAGCACTGAAGCTAACATTCAGCCTCTATACTTTTCTTCTTCTAGTGACTTTTCTTCTTCTAGTGACTCTTGATGGTATTCGTTGAACACTCAGTCATGGATTTCCCGGAAAACTTACTGACTGGGTGCGATGCAGTGTTATTTTTCAATCAATTTACAAAAGAGGGCCGCCCCGGTGGCGCAGCGGTTGAGCGCTGCGCTGTGGAGCTGTCGGCAGCGGCGACGCGGGTTCGACGCCCGGCCAGGGAGAATGCCACATGGCACGGCAGACCTCTCCTGCCTCGCCCGCTGCTCCCCTCAGCAGTGTATTTCTGATCTGCCTGTTCTGCTACCCGCTCCGTCTCTGGTGAGCCCTCTCGCTGCCCCACGCCTCTGGCCTGTACCCCAGCTTGTATGTATAAATAAAAAATAAATCTTTAAAAAAAAAATTACAAAAGAATATTGTTACAGAAGAGGATTCTGCATGTACATTCCGTTAGTTTTTATTTCTCTGTTGGCACAGGGGACAGTCCAGTGGGTGTTTTCAAGGCATGTACTTTGAAAACACAGCAAGAAAAAGACCCCTCTGTCAATTCTTTTTTTAAAATATTTTTACATTTTAGTAAGATTCACTTACTTAGTAGAAGAACTGGGGTGTAGGCCAGACATATGAGGGTGAGAGGATTCACCAGAGACAGAGTGGGGAGCAGAACAGGTAGATTACACTAAACTCCACTACTGAGGGAGCAGCTATGTAACAAGGGTTTTGGACCTTGGGGGTTTCTTGCTTCTCGCCAGGCTACAGAGTGCCATTGGGGGTTTCCAGCTCTTCGGATCTGGTAGGACGTATTTGGAGATTTCTCTCTCTCCCTCACTTTCTCTTTTGTCCCTGAGTTATTCATTTTTTTATTTCCCTTCCTATTTGTAAATAAACCCTTTTATTAACCTTTTAGTGAGTGCCTGCAATTGTTCTTATTATAAGTCCTTTTTAAGGCACGGGTGAGAACCCACAGTCAGGCACCCCATTGTATATCGGGGTTGCCCTGTAACAGTTTGGCGCCCAACGTGGTTGACCACGTTACACCCGTGGTTGGCCAGCCCAAGGTAATTTGCGCTGGTCACCCTAAGCGCATTGAGTTTGCAGGACACGTGGCATAATCTTGGTTATGAGTCTCGATAAGTTTTTTTTCCTTGCGTACAGCTATCTCTTGAGTCTCGATAAGTTTGGTTTTTTTTTTTCCTTGCATACAGCTATCTCTTGTAGGTATTTTATTTATTTATTTTTTTTGACCCAAATATGGCCTCGACCATGAGTTTCAGCAATTTTCTCTCTAGCATAAGGCCGTTCAGTTTTTTTCCGACCTTAAGTTTAGATTCCCTCTTTCCTTTGAATATTACCTCTAGCTTCATAAGTATAAACAATTTGGTGAGACCTGGACTATGGCAGATGATTTTGCTGATGTACGCATCCATAGGTGGTTTACAAGCCATCCCTGTGTTACAACTGGTGTTTCTGGGTCTCTTTTTGGTAATATGTTCGAGTGTCATTTGTTGTATTTTTGTGAGAGGTGGATGCTCTGCTTTACCTAATGACAATATTCAAGAGCAAATCCAGGCTCTTAATTTAGCGATTAAGAATATGAAGGATGGAAATTGTTTTGAGTTAGCCTTTAACAGTATGCAGGACCAGATAAACAAAAATCTTACTGCTTTTGATTCGGCCTTTAGAAGCATGCAGGACCAGATACAGTTTATAATTAACGGAAATCTTATGGCTTCTGAGTCAGCTTTTAAAAGTATGAGGGACCAGTTACAAGATGCCCTCCATAAATTGGGTATGGCGGAGGCTAGCCTGATGGCACAGAGAAGAGATAAACCTTCCCCTCCCTCTGAGGACAATAGCATGGGGGCGGAGTTAGAAGAGGAGGATTATAATCTGTTAAATACTTTAAACCCATCTGTTCAGAATCCTCTGCATGGCAATGCCACTCCCGTGGAGACCCCTGAGACTCCACAGCCCCCACTGCCCTCTGGGGAAGTAACTAAAATGGTGTCTCCTTCCCATACTAGGCAGGGTACCCACTTTGGGAGAAAGAGTCACCCTAAAGCAGGACAGTTCCCGCTGTGGCAAATGCCAATGGGTGGATTGAATGAACACTGGCAGCCTGCTGGGTGTTTTTGGTCACATCACCCCTTTAGTATGGCAGACCTTCTAAATTGGAGGAGCTCTGTACCATCCTACCGGCAAGACCCTAAGAGGATGGCAAACTTATTTGCCTCCATCTTCCTCTCCCATCGCCCTAACTGGGCAGATATACAGTCAATGTTGCAACCTTATTGACTCTGGACGAGCAGAGGATGGTTTTTAGGAAAGCCAGGGAGGAGGCTGATCGTCTCCACCAACAGGATGTAGAGTCCCCAGAACCAGAGGTGGCTGTCCCAGTAGTAGATCCCAACTGGGACCCAAATAATGGGGGAATGGAAATGCTAGAACATTATAAGAAGTGTTTACTGGTAGGTCTACGACAGGGAATCCCAAAACAGAAAAATGTCAATAAAATATTGCAGCTGGAACAGCGGTCTAATGAGGACCCATTCGAGTTCCTCGAAAGAATCATCCAAACATACAACACCCATACGGATATAAATCCGGATGCCCCAGAAAATGCCCGTTTGATCGCTATGGCGTTCATTACGCATAGTGCAGCAGATATAAGGCGGAAATTAGCAAAGGTGGATGGCATCACAGAGATGAGTCCGTCCCAATCGGTAGACTTGGCATTCAGGATTTATAATAACAGGGAGGAAAGGAGGCCTAAGCCTGCGACTATTTTCGTACAGAGGGAGTACAGGACACGATTTCAGGGAAACAGTAACAGAATGAGGAGAGGACCCAGGAGGAGTGACCCCAGGAGAAGTGAATCCTTAGGGAGAAATCAGTGTGCTTTCTGCAGGGAAGAGGGACATTGGAGATACAGTTGTCCCAGATTGCAGGTAAACAGGAGACGGGATGATGAAAGAAGGCAGGAAAGGAGGCCAATGACATCACAGCATGAGGACTCACACAGGGGTTACAGAGGGAATACAGGCGGAGTGCGAATAATCCACAACCAAGGAGAGAGGAGAGGAGACAAATGATAGCTCAGAGCAGAGGCTCAGATGAAGACAGGAGAGAGTATGGACAGAGTAGAAGAAATCAGGAGCCAATTACAGAGGAAAGGAGACAAATGATGGTACACAGAGAAGGTTCTGATGAAGAATAGGGGGGCCCAAGTGCTCCACTAGATCTAAAAAAGCCCATTAGAATAACCCCCTCAGAGCCCCGGGTAACACTTACTGTGGGGGACCGTATGATTGATTTCTTAGTGGACACTGGCGC
>PVIJ01024855.1:0-11644 GCA_004024925.1 Scalopus aquaticus
CATCATGTGCCCATGCCCTGTGACTGGAACCAGTGGCACTGCGTCCCCCAGTGACCGCCTGGCCTGGCAGTGTCTGTGGCTGACCCCTGTCCGCAGTGTGACTGGGCGGGAGAGCGACATAATAAACCGTTGTCACAGTAACGCAGTGGGGCTGTTTCTTCCTGGGTCAGGCGGGGAGAGCGGTCGCCAGGCCCCCGGGGTCCCTGAGATTTGGCAGTGACGGAAACCCAGCTCCTCCCGCAGTGCCCCACTCCCAGCTCCTGTGACATGTGCAGGGCTTCCGGGAGCTGAAATTTGTGCACTCACAAAGGGTTTTCCTGCTTCCTTTTCAGTTCCGTGCTGAAAGCTTCTGGGCTCGCTCAACCCTCCGTGATTCTCCCAGCACCCCCTTCAGGAGGCGGCAGAGTCCAAGGAGGACTCAGCCTTTCTTGATTACATAAAGGCTTTATTTATTTATTTTTTACTATTTTGGTTTCATATTAATTAATTTATTTTTTATTGAGGTGATGTTTATTCATGTAGTTGTTTGTGTTTTAGGAATACAGGAACCCCCTCCACCCCAACACTTACGTGTTATTACCATAGTGCACCCACCATCAAAGCCTCTTTTTCCACTGCCTTAGTAATGATTGTTTTAAAAATGTGAAATAAGAAAATAAAAGAAAATAAAAATACAGGAACCCCCTCCACCCCAACACTTACGTGTTATTACCATAGTGCACCCACCATCAAAGCCTCTTTTTCCACTGCCTTAGTAATGATTGTTTTAAAAATGTGAAATAAGAAAATAAAAGTAAACCATGCATTTCTAGTCATTATACAGACAAAATTTAGCAGACATGCATTGGTTTGCAATTCATATTGTTAAAGTATGGAAACGGGTCCAATCACGGCTGAGGCCAAATTGGATGCAAACAGCAAAGTGGTGATTTATTTGCTAGTTCGAGTAGGGGTCCAAATCAGCCCGGTATACCGACACAGCGGTCCCGTGGACAAAATGAGGACCCTGAGTACAGAAATGGGTCAGCTTATAAAGGCATTTTCGTGGGCAAACTGAGGCTATGACATGACGTAGGGCAGAGGGCTACACATTTTTGAGGAACAGATGGTCAGTGCTGTTACCTCACGAGTTACTGGAGTTTTACAGACTTCTTGCCTCCGGTAAAGGGGAAGGTCTATCTTTAGGTTTACAGACACGAATTCCCGGAACCTCTCCCCAGGCCGAGAAGGTTTTATCTTTAAGTTACAGGCTTTTCAGCTGCTGGTGGTCATTTCTGGTGCCCGTCAGTTTTGGCCATTTTGACATTTTAACATTCTAACTTTTATAATATTAGCATTTGAAGAAAATGATAAATTTCAGTTAAAGATTAGTGAAAATAAGGATGCATTTAAAAAATGTATAATCCCTGTTCATCATTCCCCTGAATTCAATTCACATATGTCCTTGGCTCCAAGTTGAGAAGCTCTTGTTCTAAAGTTTTGTTGCTCATCAGCTATCTCTCTCCATATTAAGAGAGATATATTAACAAATGCTTATAAAGGGCTCTCAAAGGGGAGAAATCATTTTATCTTTGGTCTCTCAGAAATTTTATTTTTTAAGATTTAGTTATATATGCATACAAGTTGGGGTGTAGGCCAGAGGTGTGGGCGGTGAGAGGATTCACCAGAGACAGAGTGGGGAGCAGAACAGGTGGACTGATTGAAATACACTGCTGAGGGGAGCAGTGGGCGAGGCAGGAGAGGTCTGCTGGGCCATGTGGGAAGCTCCCTGGCCAGGGATCGAACTTGTGCTGCAGTGGCCCTGGAGAGCTTCATAGTGCTGCGACTTAACCCACCAGGTTGCACCACCAGGGAGGCCCCAAGAGTTATTTATTTATGCATACAAGAACTGGGGTGTAGGCCAGAGGTTTGGGGGAGGGGTGAAAGGGTTCACAAGAAACAGAGTGGGGAGCAGAACAGTCAGAGCTATTGAAATACACTGCTGAGGGGAGTAGTGGATGAGGCAGGAGAGGTCTGCTGGGCCATGTGGGAAGCTCCCTGGATGAGGATCGAACTCGTGCTGCACTGGCTGACTACAGATTGATAGCTCCGTGTCTTTTATTGCTGTGTCATCAGGCAGGCCCCCCCTCTTAGTATTTCTTTCTTCCTTCCTTCCTCCCTGCCTCTCTCCCTTTCCCCCTTACTACCACCCTCTGTCCCTCCTATCCTTCCTTACACAGAAGGACTATAACCCCAGATTGCAATTATCTAGTCATTTCCAGTTAAACTTTCTGTGTCTCCACTGCACCCCACCTACAACAGACATCACTCTTCTCCCTGTGCCATGTGTTTGGGATATCGAGGAAATCACCTTTGAAGAATGACATTATTACTGGGTTTAAACTCAGTTCTGGCACAATGACCAGGGAGCTATAGTAACATCCACTTGTCATTTCCCCCTCAAAATTCTTCTGGACACGGTGTCCCAAAGGCAGAGTGGGCTGTGAGATGGCACAGGCACCAAGGCAAGGTTGTCACAGCCTTTCTCCAGCGTGACCAGCACCACCAGCCTTTGACTATCTCCCATGGCTTATGTGCAGCGCTGGAGTTTGTGATCATTTTAGAGGAGGGTTCAGAAAGAGGAAGGAATTCTACGTTTACCAATCCTTTTCAACTTGCAGGGTAGAAAGATGAAATAAGTTTAAAAGTTTCATTGGAAAAAGAAGGATCTGTCACTCCTGTCAAACAGGAAAGGCAATTGGTTGGTTATCTCTGTGCTTTGTACAATGTTCTCCCTCCTTGTTTGATTGTAGGGGCTTAGCTTTGCCTCCCCCCATGATGGACAGACCAAGCCCTGTGACTTCCAGTATTGGGGGCTGTGGGAAAGAGGACAGCCAGCGGGAGGACGATGACCAGCAAAGCAGGGGAGGTTCAGGAGAATGTGACAGGTGACAGACAAAGCTAAGGAAGCCCTGGAATGAGGAAGTCATCACTGGCAACACGCTCTCCAGAGGTGAAAGAAACAAGGGCTGAGTGTTGACCCCCAAACTGGGCAAGATGGGAATTGCAGGTGACCTTGACAAGTGCCAGTGAGGTGACTGTGCCGAGTAGAGAGTGAAGGTGAGAAAACAGAGAGCACAACTAAAAACTATTTCAGGCAGTTTGTTATAGAAGGAAGCTGGGGAACAGATCAGGTTGGAAAAGGCCCCCAGGGATACGGAGAGCCTGGCATGGGTAGGGGTAAGAGCAGGGACACGGATGTAAGTGATACAATTTGTGCTGCTGAGTTTGTTCAGTGGGTTACACAGGAGCGGGTGGAACCTGAGAACTGAAAATTCATGGGTTTCATCCAAATTGTACCAGCCTGGGGCACAGTGAGGCTCGTGGCTTGTTCGGTCAAGCACCCCTGAGCGGTCTCCAGGTCGAAACCAAGCCACAGGGACCCCTTTCACAAGACCCCAAATAAGAGGCAGGTGAGAAGGGGACATGAATGAGGACAGTGGAAATCAAGCAAGTGGAGAGCTGGACAATATGTGGGGATGTTACTATTGAAACCTTAGAGTTAGGAAACTGAGGCTCAGAGGAGCTATGTTCACTCACACACAATTTTCTATCTATATTTAGGTAACTTGCCAGGTGTTTAACTCCGAAGCCTATACTCTACTGATGTAAGATAAATCGTCATTATGTGGAGAAAAAGGAACTCTTCTACACTGCTGATGGGAATGTGAACTGGTCCAACCACTGTGGAAAGCTGTATGGCGATTCCTCAAACTGCTAAACATGGAGCTCCCATACGACCCAGCAATCCCACTTTTGGGAATTTACCCAAAGGACACAAAAACACTAATCCGAAAGGATATATGCACCTGTATGTTCATTGTGGCACTGTTCACAATAGCAAAGGTATGGAAGCAACCCAGATGTCCAAAAATAGATGATTGTATCAAGAAGATGTGGTACATATACACAATGGAATACTATTCAGCATTCAAAGAAGATAAACACATGCAATTTGCAGTGACATGGATGGAATTAGAGGGGATCATACTCAGTGAAATAAGCCAGAAAGAACGAGAAAAATATTGAATGGTTTCACTTATAACAGGACTATAGGGAAACCAAATAGGACAAACAATCAGTGGGTGGCGGGGGGGGAGGGGGGAAGGTGGGGGGAGGGAAGGAAAAGTGCACAAAATGGAATAGAAAAGAACACAAGGGACCATGGAGATGGATCACGGGTGAATTGGTGGTGGGCTACCCAAGGGGAATACAAAATGTAAAAGACATAAATAACAAATAAAAAAAAAGATAAATCATCATTAGCATTCCTGCTATTCAAGAGATGCTAATGTGCTAGAGGGAATCCATCAAATGAAACAAGACTGGTAGGCAGTAGGTTAGATCCACGTGAAGAATTACAAAATGCCACAAAGGTGATTAAGTCAGTAGATAGAAAAGACAACAACTATATTTTCTTGTTTATGGTTCTTTATCTTCTTTCATATGATTTAAAAAATAAACGCACATGGCAAATTAATTATAAGTATATTTATGGTAATGAAATTTAAGATATATTTGTTTATACATTGTAAAAAGAACAAAAGGCAGCATAAGAGAATGGAATTATGTAAGAACAAAGATTTTGTATACTGCAGAAATTAATTTGGTATTTATCCAAACTAGATTATTGTAAATTAAGATTTTAATTATAATTTCCATGGCAACCACTAAGAATATGACTCAAAAGGAAAGTGAAAGAAATGACAAGGGCATTAAAAGAAACATTAAATATAGGTATTTAATATAAAAAATAAATGCATTTAGAAAATAAATCACAAAATAGCATCAATTTTACCTTAATAATAAATACATTAAATCTAAATACATTACTCATGACAATTAAAAAGCAATGCTTGGCAGATGAATTAAAACAAACCATGATCCAACTGTATTAGACTCAAAGTGGCAAATAGTCAATTCTATGCTTTTTCTTGTTGGAGACAACGCGATTCAACATTGTTGGAGGCCTGAGGCTGGGCTGGAACGTCTTGGCCTCTGCACACAAGATAAGAGCATGCTATTCCTGACGCCAGATAAGTATTGGTATACAAGGTCGTCATGGCCTGCGCTTTAGATCATTTTTATGGAATGTTGACACGCCTACTGCCTGACCAGCCTTGAATCTTAGTTACTTTGTTCTAAGAACTCTCCTTTACCTCCCCCCTCCCCAAGACCCCTATATAAGCTTGAGATCCTTTGTTAATAAACGAGACCTTGACGCATCTCAGACTGACTCTTTCTTTACGCGCTTGGTCTCCTGCCCCTTTCGCCCCCTTGGTTCTTTCAGGAGGTGCCCCCTCGAGCTCCACTAAATTACCTGACCTGCTGGACGGGTCACAACATGTGAAACAGAGAATGATTCCTGAAGATTTTAAAGAAGTTCATATTTTCTAAAAAAAAACAGAATGAGAAGACACCGCATTATTTCAAAATAAATGTCCTTCTGCTAGTGACTGGCACAGATGTCCTTGGGATAGAACCCAAGGGTATAATGACCCCGGGGGAACAGCTGGGAAACAATCCCCACAGCTTAAGAGGCAAGGTCAAGACCCCAGGGCAGGGAAGACCCTTGAGTTTCCCCCTGGAGAATAAGCGTGAGGGTGCAGAAGACAGAGGACGGTGGGTCAGGGGTCTGGGCCCAATTCTGTTGTGAGTGAGCTTTTGTGAGATGCAGACGCCATGTGGGGTGCAAAGGGGTGCACTCAGCTGACAATGACAGACGGCTTTTTAATTGAGATCATGATGGTCTACATCATTTTTTGTATTTGGTGGAGAGGGGACCCCTTTAGGTGTTTTAGCATAGTGCACCCCCCTCCACAGCACCCAATTCCAGCACCACAGTCCATTGTGCTTCCTCCCACTGTCTTCTGGCCACTCTCTCCCCACCCCCAACTGTGGATCCCTCAGTTCTAGACTCAGCTTGAGGGGTAGTTTTTAAGTTTGGCTTTACCTGACCCTTTGTTTGCTTTCTGTGTTTCATCTATGAGCGACACCATCTGGTATCTGTCTTTCTCCTTCCGACTAAACGCACTTAGCATATTCCCTTGCCTCACCATGTTGTCAAAAAGGGGGTTGTCCCGTGTGGGCGCCGAGCGATATTCCACCCTGCGTGTGGACGGCATCTCCTCTGTCCACTCAGCCGCTTTTGGACACTTGGGTTGTTTCCGTAGCTCGGCTGCTGGAGCTGGGGCTACGCGACCACGGCTGTGCAGTTTCCCTTCAGTGAGTGTTCTTGGGTTGTCCGGGTGCATACCTAGGAGTGGAATTACTGGATCCTATGGCGTGTCCATGTTTAGGCTTCTGAGGGACCTCCATGCTGCTCTCCGTAGGGGCTGGGCGCGTCTACATTCCCACTGACAGAGGACGAGGGTCCTTTTTCTCCACAGCTTTCTCAGCCCTTGTTGTTTTCTGGTCTTTTGGAGAAGGGCCATTCTCACCTGTGTGAGGTGTCACCTCTTGGTGGTTTTTGATTTGTGTTTCCCTCTTGGCCATTGTCTTCTTCTTTGGAGCAGTGCCCACTTAGCTCTTCTGCCCAGTTTTTGATCTATGTTCGTAACTGTTGTTGGGTTGTGTGAGCTCTTGGTAGATGTTTGTAGGTGTCATGCCCGGTCTGATGTGTGGTGTGCAAGTGTGTTCTCCCATTCAGTAGGGACTTTTTGTGTTTGTGACAGTTTCTTTCCCTTGCAGAAGCTTTTGGGATTGATGGCGTTCCAATTGTTTTCCTTGCTGCTGGACACTGCATCACAAGGATATCACTGGAGCCGACATCACAGTGTTTTGCTTAGTTTTCTTCTATGTGCTTTATGGTTGAGGTCTTACAGCCAAATCTCTCATCATTTTGAGTTGATTTGGGGGTCTGTTGTGAGACACGGTCTAGTTTCAACCTGTTGCATGGGGCTGTTCAGTTTTCAACACCATTTATTGCACAGGCTCTCGTGTGTAGATGTGTTGAAGATTGAGTGAAGGACCGATTCAATATGCTCTGGCCTTGGAGAACGTGATTATAAAGCCTTCACCAATACTTATATTGAGAATTAACATTCAGGAGGACAAATCCTAGAGAAGACAGAGATAAACAGGGGTAAATTTGTGCTGTGCTAACCACAGACGGGCAACCCAAGCTTTTTTGACTTTCTGTCTAGATTCAAGCTGCCCTGTGGCCCTCTGATTAGTGAGTCTCTTTTTTGCTCCAACAAAACGGCAACGAAGCTGGTAAAGAGGGATAAGGGCGAGAAGGTCAAGGACCTCGGATGATGTCAGACTCCCCTCCTAGGGCTGTCTCACACAGTTCAGTGGAACTTAGATTAACTTTTCTGGGAATCTTCCTTTTATCTCTAAGGACAGAACAGCAGGTGTTAATGTGGGGATGCAGACATGGAACGGCAAAAAGACTGGGCTTAAATTCTATCCAATTTAGTCACGTTGACCTCAGTCTCCTACTCTCTGAAAACCACCCAAAGCTCAGGCTCCTGCAGCTTCCGTCCCTCTGTGCATGAGCTTCCTGTGAGAAGAGCCATCGTCTCTGCAGATCCCACCTGCCTCGTAGCCTCCTGCCACCTGGCTACTAGGGCAGAAACTTGAGAGGATGGAAAGGAGGGAGAAGGAGTGTGCAAAGGATGACTTCACATTAGCATCTTTAGTGTGGGTTCTGCAGTTTAGTTTGCAGAGTCACAGGAGCAAAGAGCAGCTCAGAGGTTTGGAAAGGGACGCTTGATGGCTCCCCGCCAGCCTCCAACTTTGCAGAGCCAGTTTCCTCAACAGACACAGGGGAAAGGGCTGGATTTCACCAGAGCCAACGCCCAGGTTGTCACCAACTCAGTGCAAGGTCCACATGATGAGCCTCCCTCCGAGATCTGAGGAGGAGAGAACAGAACCCTGCGGAGCCGACGTGTCAGAAGGCAGTGTCCTCACACTTCCTCTGTGCCAGGGACACCAAGAACATCCATGTGGACAAAGCGCTCAGGTGAGGACTGGTGTCAACAGGTAATCATTGCTTTGTGACATGCTCGCCTCTCCAAGGAGAAAAATCAAATGCTCAAGTTGTGTCAGGCTCAGCATGAGGCGGCCGCTGAAGCCACAGGAAGGGGCAGCCTCGAGGGAGCAGCCTGTGCCCGCAGCCCCGGCTCTGAAGGGGCCATGGGAAGTTCGTCTGCTCTGGCCAGTGCGTGAAGGGGCAGAGAGATCTGGGCGCTGGCGGGGGAGGGGTGAGGGGGGCACCAAATGGATGGGGACAAGGCAAACACGACCCAGTTGTCCTTCCTGGGATGGTAAAAGGGGGGCATCTCGCCTGCACAGCTGACAAGAAGGTTGTTGACTAAAGTCAGAGAGGAAGTTACGGGATGAACAAGGACAAGGTCACAGGCCGGATTTAATGTTGGTTTCAGGCACGTTAACGACCACCCTGAAGAGGCACCTGCAGGGTTCCCCCACAACCTGTCTCTGTGTTCTCCTCACTCACCTAGTTAGGGTCTGTGGTTAAGGCTGTTGATGTCCTGCTCTTTCTGCCTTGGTGGGACACTTTGCCAGGGACCCCCTGCAGAGGAGTTATGGGAGCCCCTCGGGGCTGCCCCCTCCGTGGACCCTATTTCCTGTCACGTCCCCACTGCAGGACACGGGATTCCGTTCAGTCCCCGCTAATGCTTCTGTGACTTTACAAATTCTGGGCAGAGCTATTTGCTTCTTGTGAAATGTTCTTGCGAAACGTTTCTTTGCTTTAATATTTGCTTCTGGAATGACTGGGTCAAAGGTCCTGAGGGCCACTCACAAGGCCTGATGCCAGGTTTGGCCCAGTCACTGCCAGGGTGTCAGGTTTCCCCAACCCTGTGTGGCTGCCCCCCTGCTTCCTGGAGCCAGGTTAGCTCTTGGCTGGAGTGAGCATCACGGAGGGTGGGCCCAGAGGCTGCCCTTCCCCAGAAACACAGAGTGATGCCCCAGAGAAAACCGCTCCTCTTCCCCCCAGTTTAATCAACTCTACACGCATCTCGTATTCACGGAACTTCCTTGTGAGGTGCTACTCGAAAGAACCTCTAAGAGCTTATACTCCTAGAACCCGCAAACAAGCGCGCCCCTGATTGAGCCGGGCTTGTCTTCAGACATAACTGGGTAGAAAGTGCTGACAGCCTCTTCCATGAGCAGCACAACATGACCTCAGCCACGTGTGTTGACTGACTGACTGACTGACTGACTGAGCCTGTGCTTTGGAAGGTCTAGTGAAGACACAGCGAGGTGAATACAAGCACTTCAGGTGTTCAAATATTGGCCGCCCCCTTATTGAGGGCATATTCTGAGCTGGATGCGGAGAACAGCACAGGTCAGGACAATAAAATTGATGCGCTTTATGCTCGGCAGAATTCACTGCCTAGGGCCTCCCGTTGGCGCAGCGGTTGAGCGCTCCGCTGTGGAGCTGTTGGCAGCGGAGACCCGAGTTCGATGCCATGCCGGGGAGATTCCCACATGGCGCGGCAGACCTCTCCTGCCTCGCCCGCTGCTCTCTCAGCAGTGTATTTCTGATCTGCCTGTTCTGCTCCCCGCCCTGTCTCTGGTGAACCCTCTCACCACCTCACACCTCTGGCCTGCACCCCAGCTTGTATGCAAAAATAAATAAATCTTTAAAAAAAAGAATTCACTGCCTAGAAAGAAAAATTCTAGCACATTAAGTTCAACAGTTGACAGATGCATGGGTACTTCTGAGAGGACTGAAGGGAGAGACTTGATCTGCCACAGTGAGAACAAGGCGTGACAGGCCCTGGAGCTCTGCCTGAGGGAGCAGGGAAACCCTCCAGGAACAGAATGCGGAAAGGCCTTGGCCAAGCAGAGGCGTTGGAGACACGCCCTGTAGTCTTACCTGTGGGGGCATCCACAGGAGTATGGGGAGGGGACCTGGGCCAGAAGGTCCCATCTGCATTTCCTGGCGAATCCTAACTCAGCAGCTCGGGTCCGGTTCCACCCGCCTTCAAGTCTGGTCACACTTTTTTGCTCCTCATTAAGAAGAGGCAGGAGAACAAATCTCCTGTTATTTATTTCAGTGGATTGACAAGGAGGGAGGGAAGTGAGGAGACACAAGGGGAAATCAGGCATTTTCACCTGTCCTCCCATTATCTACGTCTCAAAACAGCGGGACCCCAAAATATTTGTGACCAAGTATGTTTGACCATGGAAAAGACCCAAACTGATTCAATTTTGCAGGTCAAGCCTTCAGAACCATCTGGGAGAACCAGCGGAATAGGGCAGGATCTCAGAAAGTCCGTGTCAGATGACAGTTCAATGTCTGCGCCTTGGAGTTAGTCGCCTTGTTTTTCTGCTCTCTTGCCCTTGAAGACCGCAGAGAACAACCTTTACTTCAGCAGCGTCAGCACCACTGCCCCGGTAAGGAGACAGACAGCACCACACAGAAACGGAGAGAGAACATCAGGTGACTGAGGTGTTCACACAAGGGGTCACGAAAGCATGTTTTTGCTCTGCTTAGGCACTCCCAGAAAACACTGCCATCCTACTTAATCCTTTACCCATTTACAGGAGGTTAGGAGCAGGGTAAAGAAGAGCAGGGTAAAGAAGCAGCAGCCACACGCTCACCGGGGAGAGGAACATTCGGTCTTCTTGCAGGTATGATCACCCTCTTGCTTTGATCAGGCTCAGGGCAGGTTGTGGGCTGGGTTTTTTCTCCTTCCATCTTTCCCTGGGATGACCTTGCCTGATGTCGCTGTTCTACAGAGGTGTTCTGTTCTAGGACTTCCTTTGCCCCCTTGATTATGGCAATTCTGAATTCTTTATCTGTTAGGCAGATGTAATCTTCTATGTCCATATTATTGGGTTCTGAAGAAGGGTTTTCTTTCTGTGGTGAATTGTTTTGAGGGTCATTTGTAATTTTTTTTCTTCCTGTTGTTGGCCTTCTGCTTTGCTCTGATGGTTGCATTCCTGTGCTGTTGGTGCCGGCATGCATGGTTCTTGGTTCTACTTGCTGGAGGGCGGCAGCGGCTCGGCACGCACGACCAGAGGGTGGGGTGCACGCAGGGCTAGAGGGCGGGGCCGCGGACCGTGCAGACAGCTGGAGGGCGGGGTCCGGCTGTTTGCCAGCTGGAGGGCGGCTGTGCGCACACTCGAGCGGGCTGGAGGTCGGGGCGTGGATGGTGCAGGCTGTTTGCACAGCTGGAGGGCAGGGCCGTGGCAGTGCGGGGGCGTGCACGCCTGGGGGGCTTTGGCTTGCCTCAGTGGGGTGGCCCTGACCTGGCTCCCTCTTCCGCGGGGCTGAGCGGGAAGTGCCAACCAAGTGCGGCTTTTGTTCCGCACTTCTCCGGCGCCTGGAGGGCAGTTGCGGCAGCCTAGCCCGCAGTCTTTATCTGTGGGTTATGAAGCTGACCGCCCCCCGCGGTAATTCTCTGCCAGCGGCGCAGTGGAACTGCCTCTGGAGCCCTCGCTCTCCTGCACGGCACAGGACAGGAAGTTCCTATGGCGTGCGGCTTGTGTCCCGTGTTTTTCCCGCACCTGTAGCTGGGAGATTTTTCTTTTTTCTCCCACGTTTCCTCCAGTGGTTAGCTATTAATAGTGTCACTGAAGGGGTGGGTAGACCACTACCCCAGAGATCTGTTCCAAACAGGAGCTAGAG
>PVIJ01024856.1:0-11576 GCA_004024925.1 Scalopus aquaticus
AGGAAACTCCTTGGATGGGGGACTGAACTAGTGCTGCAGTGGCTGCTGATAGCTTCATAGTGCTGAGACTTAATCCCCTGCACCACCAGGGAGAACCTGAAAGCCTTTTTAAAAAATAAGAGAGATACTAAAGAAAGGTGGTGGAAATAAGAAACAATGTTCCTAAAAAATCCTTCTTTTAAGAAAAGAGACACTACATAGTCTGAATCAAGAGAAAGGCCAAACATTTCTTTTGCCAAGCGGTCACCCTCACCCGTAACAACAGTAAATATGGACCCCAGCCAGAAAGGCTAGATTTGCCCAAACCATTCTTTCTGCCAGTTCATTATCTCTGAGCCCACTTGAGTTTCAAGCAACTTGGGAGAATTCTGATTCCCCCAACTTGCTCATTTCCACTCTGTTCCTCTTCTCAGATCAGATTCAAGGATCATTTTCTTGATCAAAGAATAGCAGCTGCTCAGATTGGGGGAGGAGGTAGGAACTGCCGGCATTGTTCGGCTGTCAAATAAGTCCAAAGAAGTTTTTCTATTCTCTGATATAGACAGCTGGACACTTGAGATCTGGGTGAATTTACTAGCTGTGTACCTTGCTTAAGTTACTTAATCTTCTGATATGTTTCTCATTATCTAGAGAAGAGAAAATATCTATCCCACCTATCTCTGAAGGTTGATAGGAGAAATCAAATGAGAGCATGTAGGAACTATAAAATATAAAAGGTCATCTGCTATTATCACAGTGTTGTTCAATGGTCTTTATTGGCCATGACCTCTGAAAGCTACAATTCTTCCCCAGACCAATAATTTAATTGGTTAGGGCCCAAAGTACAAAGTATTCCCCCTACTCCCCACTCCTAGGCCATACTTACTTACTCCATGTATTCAGCAAATAGTGCGTATTTGGCCTGAGCCCCTATAAGCTACACAAAAATTTAGACTTTACTCCTCTGGAAAAGCTTAGAGAGCTTGGGAAATGCAGCTGAGAGTACTGCCAACACTCCCCTGAATGTCTCCCTTTCAGAATATGCCCCTTCTGGAGCAAAACAAAATCAAATCGAAAACTTATAAAATAGCAATGGTGATGAGGTATGAAGCCCACATAAAATTACTGGCAAATCTGCACTTCTGTACTCCACGATAAAGCAGTCATGGACAACAAAGCATACTGTCTGTCACCTTGGAGCAAAAAGAGGCCATTTCTACAACTGGCATGATACATGTCTTAACTTTATAGTCAAGTATGACTGAACTGGTATGACTGATTTTCATTTGTTTAGTTTTTCATAGAGGCCTCTCCTTTTCCAGTCTAAAGTAACAGATTCATTCTGAAAACAAGGACTCTGGGATTCAGAGTCAGGAAAGATAAGAAGGTCACTTGACACACTCACTTTTTGGACTTTTTCTTCTTTTCCAGGGAACTGTGAAGAAAGAAGTCATGCTAAGCAGCCTGTTGATACTTACATCTCTCCCCCAGAGGGACAGAGGGCAAGCTCAAGGATGAATACTCCTCAGCCTGCCTTCCAAAGTCTAACCCCTTCTGACCCTTGAATCTATTTCTTACAAAATTTGTTGGCCAGGCTAGCTCTTTTTTTGTTAATTTATTCTAAATGGAGCAGTTCTGTAAGTAAAGGTGAGGCAGTACTGATTACCTGTAGAAATCTACTCATGGATCCTTGTGGAGAAAAAGTCCCAGGGCTTTTTCCACCAGAGATTTAGAAGGAAGAGTAAAAGGGACCGTTTATAAGACTAAACTCAACCTAACCCCTTTATGATGAAAGGTGGATTTTCTATACAACTGCTCTGACAAGCAGAGGATTAGGCACTTCATACATTCACTTCAGACAGAAGGGAATTGCCACAGTGGAGCAAATTGTTTTACTGAAGGTCTGAAGATTGTTGTATGGTGCGTGACAGGGAAATTTTTACTGTAAATTGAATTTCTCAACTAGAGTCAATTTCCATATACAACAGTGACACAGAAGAGAGGTCCCCATCTCAAAGCATCCCACACATCTTGAGTTGAGCTCTAGTGGCCCATGTAGATGGTCATGGCTCTCTATCCCTTCAGAGGTGCATATGTGGTACTCCCTCGACCTCCTGCAATACAGGATTACTAACCAACCATAAAAGCAATCATAAATGATAATGAAAGGAATGTTAGTCTACCTACCTCAATCCCAGCCTTTTAAATGTTCCCTAAGAGCAGGGAGCACCAAAGGCACACACAAGAGGTGTCTCTTGGGTGCCCTCTTGCTGCCACCAGGGATTTTCTGCAAGGCTAAAATGGAGGCCTACTCTGACTATGAACTGGTTGAGGCGGAAAAAGAAGAGGAAAAAGAGGGGGCCAAGGCACAGAAAAGGGAAGTTATTCCAGTGGTGGCCAATGAATAACATCCAATGATTTATAGGAAGTATAATCCAATAATACAGTAAAATAAAACAGTGTGTGCCTGAAATGGTTTTGATTCCAGGAATTATAAAACATATTTTTTAAAAAGAGAGAGAGGAAAAGGGGGAGAGAAAAAGGAAGGGGGAAAAAAGGGCCAGATTGGAGCAAATTGGGCACAGATGGGGGATGCAGTAGGGTTTCAGTGATGCCCTACCGCAAATGTTGCTTCAATTATTCTTCCTCTAGAACCTTGAGTTTTATTTCCATGAATTACAGAATTTTTTTAAAAATTAAAATTCTTGAAGCGCTTGTGGTTTAGATCAAGAGTTCACCCTCTAGCATCATGTCAACCAATCAGATGGCTACTGAAGTGTTAAATGCTGAAGCACGTGGAGAAGGCCCCATTTCTCCCTTCAGGCTTGGGAATGCTACAGAGAGATTACCAATCATGACATCACTCTGGGAACCAGTTATCTCACCACCACCCATCATTCACTAAAGGATGATTTTGGATACTGGCCAGGTAAGAAACACACTTTTCAATGAGAGCTAGTTTGCCCAAAACTGTGGCCTTCTTCATCCATGCATTCAATACTTACTGAGTACTTAATAAACACTAGGCACTATATGAAGGACCCCTACATATTCCTCAAATCTATCTGTCCACAGCCACTTCAATGTGCAGTATTAAGATTCTAGACTCTCTATAGTCCCACTGAAGTTGTATAATTGCACAGGGTTATTATGAGATGAGGAGTTAAAGGTCTCCCCCACCAATAGCCCTGAATCCTGAGTTTTAAGAGGGTGCTCAGACCAGAAAGTTTGCATGGTGTAGCACAATTCGACTTATTTTCCCCTATGAGAAAAGAGGGCGGCAAATCTCACTGCAGAACCTCTGCCTCCCTGAGTTGCAGGGAAAACTATAACCTAGGAAAAAGAGATGGCTTTCTCTCACCACCACCTAAAGCCTTTTTTCTTCATTTTGCATTGTAAGGTGTCCAAATCTTTCAAGTAGTTCCTGTCTCTCCTGATCATAAGGAAAGTCTATTTGAAAAAGAATCACACTAATGTGTATCATTTCCAACCCTTGAAGATGGTATTTTGAAAAGAAGAGAGCCATACAAGGATAGCACTGACACACAAAAAAGGAATCAAACATCAGCAAAGGAAATTTTAGTAAGGACTTCCCTGTTACTCTCCAAATCTCTCCTGAAGTACCACATCTACAGGGAGGGTCCAGGCATGGATCAAGAGGAGCCTGACTGTGCCTCGGGGGTCACAGATCAGTCTGCTTCAGGCTGGAATGCTCCTTCTCCATGGAGTCCAGGAACTGACTTATACAAACACCCACCCCGAAGGACACGTCCAAGAAGAAATGGAAAGAAAAATGATGGCCCAGATGTTCTGTAACTTGCAGTGACTGCCAAATCACTACAGACCTCAAGCACCTGGGAGGGCCAGGCAACATCAGGCCCTTGCTTCCTGGTTTCAGACAGTGAGGGACCCGTGTGGCTGGGTGGTGACTCTGACAGCATGCAGAATGGCCTGAAGAGAAGCCTTTAAAAGGGCACCGGCTGACAGGACTTGGGGGCTGACCACTCAAGGCTGATTTATCACTTCCTTACTCATAAAAATGTGATTCAAACTGCTGTTGATTAGTTAAGGATTTAAATCTTTACCCTCTCCCCAACCCCCTTCCCTCCCCACCCCCGGCACAGATGCTGCTACTCAGCCACAACACCCCCTTCTTGCCACTGTCCATGGAAGCACAGCACAGGGGCCCAGAAGATGACTCATGTGCTGGGAAATGGAAAAGTGCATCTTCCCACCAACCAACCCCGCTGAGTGCTCTGCTCACCCCTCTCCCAATGGCAGCCCACACAGTGGGGTCTGGATGGCCGCCTCAGCTGCACACCGGGTACTTGGCAGCACGTCCACAGAGCTCTCTGTCCTAGTTGAGTGTTATATCCTGTGGCCTAGGCTGTTTTTCCTGAAACACCCTTGGAACTTCTGACCATCTCAGCTCACACTCCTTTTGGCTCCAGCTGCCTCATGGAGGTGAGCATTAGGACAAGGCCACAGGTCTTAACATGTCCTTCCTGCCTAGCACGTCCTCATTATGACCAACCATGGAAAAGAGTACTAGAAGAAGTACCTTGGCCTCAAGGGAACTACCTATTTCCTTCTTTCTTTGTGCTCACCATCTCATCTTCCTTTCACCCATATTTTCTTAACCTTTACTTAACAGCAGTTATAAGGAAAGGACACACTGGTGGCCTATGAAAGGCCAAGGTATTCCTTTTCATGGAGCAAAAGCTGTTGACAACAGATGCTTCACAGGCAAGAGCTGCAGGTCCTTTACATTCACATCTCCAGAGGTTATAGGTCACCTGATGCTGGAACAATACCTTGGCAGAGTCTGCAGCTCTGTGACAGGCAGCTCACTAAACTCTGCGGGTTGTTGATAGAGGGAGGCAGGAAAATGAATAGGAGGGCACCTCAGGAGGCCCCATTTCCTGAATCCAGGAAGCTTCCCTCTTGGTAGCAGAACTAGCAGAGTGATGATGAAGGAATCAATCTCCCTCCTCTTTGGACTTCACAGTCTCACCACAATAGCACCTTAAAACTTTATTTCCTCCTTCCTGGAAACCACCACTGCCCCTCAGGACTTCAGGTTTCCTCAAAGCTGTTTAAATAAATAGCCATCTCAGGAATAATCAACCAAGTTCAAAACAGCACCAAAGCCTCTGCATCTGACTTTCTGCTGGGAATTCTTAAATACTGTAGCAGGCAGAATGAGAGGAGAAAATTCTCTAGGATTCAGATGTGATTGAAAACCCAGGCCAACTAGCAGAAGACCACGCAGAGTCCCAGGAGGAGACAAGTTTCAAGGGAAAGTGTTGCATACCCACTCATCAGGGGAGAAATTCCCACATTACCAGTAAGCTGAAGCATAACCCCCCCAAACACAAATGGGAAGGGAAATAAATCAACTTCAGAGTGAGAGAAAGCACTGAGAAAAGGTGCAACAAGAAAACGAGCTACACTGTCCAGAAACACCAGGTCTGTTTTACAACCGTCTCCATGGGGCAATTCCCACTTCTTGGCATTACAGATAATAACCTTCCAGCCCAGAGACCAAACACTATGTCAATGCTCTGAAATGATTCTTTGGCAGTACGGACCAAATCTCCCTTGCAAACAACACAAAATGATGTGACCCCCGCGCTACATATTTCCATTAAGTCAAACCACATCATCCTTACCTAAGTGGGGTGGAGGGAAGGGAACCTGGTGACATCCTTTGTGACCTGGTCATCAGAACATTTAAAAATTCTGCCAATCAGTCACACCCCTCCAGCCAACCCCACCACCACCCCACCACCACCCCTGCCAACCTCACATCAAAAAACCCCAGAGTATTCAGAAAAACATTTTAGCATGTAAATCAGTATATTAGCCAAGTTCTAGGCCTGGTGATTTTTGTGCTTCCAGATTTGAGTCACCAAAGCTCATCAATTCTCTGTTCTTACTCTCTGGCAGGCTCCCACAAGGGATATCCCGTAGGGAACTAGACTTTTCCATACTGAACAAACAGGGTACATGAGTCCAGAAACAGCTATTCCCTATCCCTGCCAAGCGTATGGTCTCTGCAATGAAACATTTCAGCAATGCCTCTCCCCTGGGAAAGGCTCTGGGTCTGTAGCCTCCAAGAGGCCTTACGGCTGCCTTCAGCATGGCCAGATGTGCAACAGCATCTCCGGGTTTGCAAATTATGCTCTATACCCATGATTCCCTCTTTTTATCCCACCCAAGCACTAGAGTCATACAGATTTCAGAGTACATTAAAGATCTGAGAGGCAATGGTGGGGAAGGGGTGTGTATGTGTGTACATGACAGCATAGGAAAGAAGCTAGATTAATCTTTATCTGTCTACATAAAGGAACGAGAGGTCCCTTACCTTTCAACTGGGAGTTGTGTACAGCAAACATGTTGATGGTCATTAGCTGCAGCATGCGGGTACTTCCAATAGGCGAGGGACTATGCTGCAGCAACACCTGGAACTCCTTGAGGACCCTCTCAGCCACTGCAGGGAATGTCTCCATCCTACAAATACAAAGTCCATCAATGAGGGACATCAATGAGGCACATTCACAAGAGCACCTGACATATATACACACACTCATTTACTCAGTATATCTCTCTCTCTTTTTCCCTCCCCTGCCCTATCTTTCTCCCGCTACCTCTTCCATTCTCCCTCCCCTCAAAAGCAGACAGCTAGTGCCTAGGGCATATCTTTGCTAATTTCACAAATCTTCCTGGTATCCTATGATTGTGCACAAATTTAAGAGAAAGACGTTTTTAAAGTTCAGAGACTGAATCAATTCAATTTTTGGATAAATCACTATGAGTTATTATACTTTGGTATGCTATTTCCTAATCCCTGGCATTATCTATATTCCAGCTGAAATCAAAGTTTCTTCCTGAAACAATCGGTTTTTCTAAGCAGCTAACAAACTTCCTTTAAGCTCTAAGACCTACATATTCCCCAAACTCTCTGGTGTGAAAACTGTACTCTATAAAGAGGCTCATGAATCTAAAGATTCTTTACTTAAGGCTTTTACTTCAGGAAACGAGACATAGTTTCCCTGCTGTCTTCTTGGGTATTATTGTACTAACTGCTCTACCTAAGGATCCTAAACTTCCTGTTGACGATTACCTAGATCTAGGGCCCCCAAGATCTGTTTCAATCTTTCCTGTATTGCTGTCCTCTCACAGGTCTCTACTCATCAGGGTCTGTACGTTTTCAGGCCAGTGGAAATACAATGCCCTGGCCAAATGCCACTCCCAATACAGGAAGAGTCTGTAATGCAGAGAGGCAGAAATCCAGCCAGTGACCCAGGGCTCCTAAAGAGAGGTCATTCAAACTATTGCCTGCCAAATGTGGCCACTGGCTCCCAAAGAGCAGTGCATGCCTGCAGTTCCTTTGGCAATAGGGACAAACCACAGCTGAAGTCCTCAGAAATAAAAAGCAAATTCAGATTTGGTGCTAGAGAGAGAAACCAGGCACATGGGCTTTAGGACCATGCTGAACATGGTCAGCAGAGTATCTTTAATCCATCTTCAAACCACCCTACCCCTCAACAAACTCCTTGTGGTACTCCGGGGTATGGGGTGAGGAACAGCTGCAGGATGGATTAATAAATAGCTTCTGGAAAGCCATTGGGAAGGGAATCCTTTGCAAAGATAAAAGACAGTTAAGTCCTACAGAAAGGTGCTTCTACTGTCACCTGAACCTTGGTCCTTACCTCGCCAAGTAGTTGCCCTCCTCCCCACATCTGCCCAGGTTAGAAGTTCCTGAACTTCCTGGCATCTTGGCAATCCTCCTCCTCTGCCCTCAGATAACAACTCCTATTACTGACCTTCTGGTACCCAGGAGTCATGCCACAACTATGGGTTAATTATAGTTTGTATTCCAGTTCTCTTTACTGCTGAGTTTTGCTCCTTTACACTGGCACAAAACAGGCCATGTTTTTGCTTTTCCCCATACCCCCCCCAATACACATGTATTTCAAGTGTCCTCCCCCCTCAACTCCATAACACATACAAAAACAGTAACAACAAGACCCACTTTTCATTTTTCCTTTTAAAAAGTTTCAGAACTTTTAAAACTCTTAGTAGGTTTGGAATAGCAGGGAGTGATATGTTTGGGGCTGGAATGGATCCATTTTTCCCCATGGACTATAACAAAGGTTTCATTTTAAATCTTGACACTGTGCAGCACTCTTTCTGGTTGAGGTGGGGAGGGGGGGTTGCACTTCTCATTACAAGAATAGCAGAGTTCAATCTGCTTGAAAAGCCGCCACACTGGGCAAGTTTCAGAGACATGTGTCTCCGTGTTGAAAGGCAGTGGAGAGCCAGCACAGAACGACATGACAGTGTGTCACGTGGGACAATTTTGCTTCTAAGCTGTGTCTGAGGAAGCCTCTTCCCTGGAATGGGAATTGAAACAGAGCCATTAACACTCCCTAGGTCAGACTGAAGTCTCAAACAAGCAGCAGGCCACATCTTTTTTTTAAGTTTTTAAAAAAATCTTCCCTTGGGGATCCTACACTTTTATTATGGAAATGACATAAACCAAAATTAACTCAATAAAAAATAATCAATAATCAAATAAACCTCCCTTTGCTTTTCAACTAGTCCAATATGATTAAAACAAGAGAAAAAAAATCAAATCACATGGATGTGCTAAAGAAACTTCAATTCTGAGATACGAGGAGAAATGGATCTACTCAAAACCAGTTCTGCTAAGCAATTACTGAAAGATGCAAAGATAAAAGACTTATCCTCAGAGCTCAAAAATGAGATATATAATTTCCAGGGTAACAACCAAAATGCTGTTGGATTTTGGCCTCAAATTACCTGGAAGTAGTTTTATGTATTTCTCTTTGAGAAATAAGCTTTGTTCCACCTAACATTACCAAAAAAAAATTATACTAAAACTGAGATAATGATAATATTCTATTTACAGTTGGGAAAAAGTCCACAAAATAAACATTTTTATGGGTACATATGTAAGTATGTAATTACAGAAAAAAAGTCTGGAAAAATACATAATCTGATGTCTAGAATTATCTCTTTAGAGGGCACAGGGATTGGGAAGAGAGTTGAAAGAAATTTTAGCATCAGCTGTAAGGGTCATACTTTCATAATGAAATTTTGTATACTACTTATATAATAACTATAAAAGTTTTCACCAAGAAGCAGCAACAGCAGTAGCAACAGAGAGGAAGAAGAGAAGAAAAGAAAGCATAAAAAGATGGTAATTTATAACAGCAAAAAGTTGGAAGCAGTGTAACAATAGCAGATGATTAAGATGGCTAAGCCATCCAATTGAGTTCTATTTTTTAAAAGTTGTATTAGATTTGTTAATCATGTGGGCAAAGTTCAACATACATTAAATGAAAAGTTTTAAAGTAGTTTACTGTGATTCCCTTTACATATATTCATAAGGAATAAATATTTGTGTAAACTATAGGGGGAAAAGACAGGAAAAAAAATACCAAGTATTAGCAGTGGACAGTTATCTCCGGATAGTGAGAATATGAGTAACTTTATTTCTTCTTATTACTGATTTTTCTAAATATTTTACAAAGAGCACTGTGTACAGTAAAAAGATTTCCCCTATAATGAATAACTCTGGCTTTTATATGTTAAAACATTTACAATTTTAAAAATAAATCAAGACAAAACATTATATTTAAAAAATTCAAAGTCCAAAATAAATACATCATGTCTTTCAATTCCAAGAGATCTTGAAGCAGTACAAATAGCATGACTAGGCAAGAAAGTGAAAAATAAAAGTGGTAACTTTAACCAAGGTAATAGTGGAAAGCAAAATGATTTTATTCACCACAAATCAAAAGTCTCTAGGCTGCCAGTTTCCCAACCTCTCTCAGTGGAGTCTAAGCATAAGTCTGATTTTGCCTCTCACCTAGAAATTGTCTGTCAGGAGCCCTATAGCACCTCTGACGGACTCCTTGTCTTGAGCCTGAATGGATGCCCTATCCTTTAAAACTGTAGAAAACGCAATCATTTTCAGGATATGTGTTTCACTGACTTATGTGACCTCTTTTTGATGTGATCTCTAGAGATACCTTGTCTCATTTGAATGGCAGTTTTGAGAAACCAGTCTTTCAGATAACACTGGAACCTAAATCTGGGAGTGACTCAGATGGTGACTAATGGGGCAGGACCCAACTTCTCAGATGCAAAGGAACATAGCTGGGCCAGACAACATTCTCTACAGAAAAGAATCGGGTTTCCTAATTTCTTAATTTTAAAGACTGAACAAAATAGGAGCAACCCAGTAGCAAAAACAAACAAAAAAAGTTGTGTGAGGGCAGAAATGAGGGAGAAAAAAAATCAGTGTTATAGAAAATAAGGACTGGAATGGACCTTAGAGATCATCCATTTGAACTACTAATAAGGAAACTGAAGCCCCAGAGGTTTTTACTTGCTCACTCATGAGATCCTGTAACTAGTCAGAAGTGAAGAACAAACTCCTTTTTGGTATTTGATCCCACCTAACATTCCTAACCTCTTTTTCACTAGATGCTGAGAGTAGAAGATTTATCTTGCACATAGCAGGCATCCAGATATATACTGATGCAACTTGCAACACCAGACACAAAAGACAAAGACCAGGAGGACAATACTGGAGCTTTTCTCAGAAGGCAGGCAGGACAGTGACATGTCTTCAGCTGCTCCCCATTACAATCTCCTCACTCTCAATTCGTTTTCAACGCCTCCCATATTTCACATCTTCTTAGTAATTAGGCAACAGTCCATGATGTTGTGTGTGGCTTGGGCTCACTGTTTTTCTAGTCTTACAGACTTCTATACTTTTTTTTTCCAATAGAAAAAAAGTTATTGCTGTTTCTGCCTTCCAGAATAAATATGAGGCTCAATTCTCTTTACCTCCAGGAGAGCATCAGAGGAATTCTCATCGAGGGGCTGGAGTGCCTAGAATTTACATACATTGTATTATGTGAACACTACTATAACTCATTTTCTATGAAGGTAACTCTAGACTAGCCTTCTCTTTTTGCCAAAAGAATATGTTACATGCAGGAATAGAAATGATCCTGAAAAGTAGTCTGGACCAGAGCAAACCACCTCTAACAAATGAGATTATCTATTCTTTTTTTTTTTTTAAGATTTATTTTTTATTTATACATACAAGCTGGGGTACAGGCCAGAGGCGTGGGGCAGTGAGAGGGTTCACCAGAGACAGAGCAGGTAGCAGAACAGGCAGATCAGAAATACACTGCTGATTTAGACAAGAGAAAGACATTCAAGGGATCCAAATAGGAAAGGAAGAAATTAAACTGTCTCTATTTGCAGACGATATGATAATATATATACAAAACCCTAAAAACTCCATAGGAAAACTACTCAAAATAATAGACCAGTTCAGGAAAGTAGCAGAATACAAAATCAACGCACAAAAGTCAGTAGCATTCCTCTATGCAAACACCCAATCTGAAGAAGAAGAAATTAAGAAATCCATCCCCTTCAAAATCGAAACCAAAAAAATAAAATATCTGGGAATAAATCTAACAAAAGACATAAAGGACTTATACAAAGAAAACTACAAAACTCTGTTGAAAGAAATAGAAGAAGACACA
>PVIJ01024857.1:0-11577 GCA_004024925.1 Scalopus aquaticus
CCCAACCTCTTATTCTATGAGAGATAAATGTGTGTTGTTTATGAGCCATTCAGTCTATAGTATTTATAGCAGCTGGAAAAAACTAAGTCACTTAGACAATGTCTGAAGCACAGAAGGCGGTGAGGAAATCCCTGCAGATGGGTTTCTCCTCACCCACACCCTTTGCTGATCAAGCAATAGTCATCACTTTGGGGATGGCCTTTGGAGAGCCTCACATCCGTGACTGCCTATTAGCTCTTACAAATTTCCAATAGCCTTAGTGAAATGAGGCAACTTATGGGGGCTTTATCATTCTCCAGTGCTGGAACCAGCATTGACCCTGAAATCCTGACCCTGAAGGGCCCTGTTAACTGTCCTTGGTCATCTTTTCCTGCTTCTTTTTGTGGCATTCGCCTGTAGACTGGCTATGGAATGCTTGTCTATCTTAGTTCTCTTCCTTTTGATCTGGGTAAACCAGTCTAACAACCAAAATGTCCCCTCATCTCAGAGTTAAGACAGATGCCTTTGGGTCCAGATGCACTTCCTGGGGTGTTGACAGACTGTGTAGACAGTCTGTGGGAATCAAAGAACTTTCTAAGAAGGGTGCTCTAGTCAGCTAGGAGTTTGAAATCTGGCTCAAGAAATAAGATTTCAACACCTTGCATTTACAGAATTATAAAATGCTATGATTGGAAAGAAACTTAACATCGTCTGGTTGCTCAAGATAATGACTGTGATTACCAGGCCATAATTAATTACTGGATGCCTCAGCCTGACATTGTATGGCTAGGAATCTGTACCCAGCCTAATGCTCAGTTTCTTTGAAATCCCTGTCTTAGGGAAACCCATTATTGAGAAGCTTTTGAAAAAAATATAGCTGAGATCTGAGGTTGTAAATGTACCCACGAAGCACTTAAACGTATATATTTTTTACCTTCAATACAATAAAACAAAGACAGGACACTAAATAAAGACAAAAGCATTGGCCTCTTACACATCATAAATTTGTAATAGCAGGAAGTTTATAATTAATTTCCACTTACCATCCCTTCCTCTGTAGAAACTTTTGATATCTCTTCCTCACAATTTCAGCAAGATGCTTGTAAATTCACTTGGCTTACCTTCAGAGAACATTTTTAAAGGGGATAGTATTTTTAAAGTATTTTCATATCCAGTAACTCTTCATGCCCTGGGCTCCCCACCTGTGTTGGATAGAATTCTTACTAGCAGGCAACAAAATCCATTCTAGTTAGTTGAATCAGAAAGGGGATTTAAAAATCATATTGGTTTGCTTACAGGATCTCCAGGGAAACCATGGAGTAAACTTGGCTGCCACATAGCCAGGAAAATTACCCAAGAACACACAGGACTGTTTTAGCCAAATCCCACTGCCGCCACCACCCACTGCTCAACACCTATGACATCAGGCACTCAAATCCCATTTCAGCTGCCATTTCAGAGCCAGTTGCTCTGCTATCAAGCTTTTGGGAAGATACTATGTCCTGCTGTGTGACGAGAGCCTCTTGAAGAATCTTTCACGTCATTTTCCAAGTTCTGAGAAGTCATTTCAGCTTTGCAGGTGTTAGGTCACATGTGGAATAGCTGGAAATACATTGGTTAGGTTCTGGTGTCTGCAGAATAAGAAGTCTAGTGAGAAGGGAGTTGGCTGAGGACCAACTTACAGCATCTGCCATCTCTTCCCCCACTGTAGGTTTCAATGCTTCAGGTAGAAGGCAGATATGAACTAGAACCCCATGTCACTATTTAACAGTGACTTTTCAAATTAAATGCTTCTCTCCCACCCCCGTTCTGTAACAAAACAATAATCATAGGAGTCAAGATTTATACAAGTCAGTCTTCTGTTCTATTCAGACCTTTGTGTGGTTGGATGAGCCCCATTATGAAGGGACAACCTGCCTTACCCGAAGTCCACTGACTTAAATGTAAACCTTGTTTAGAAACATTCTTACAGAATCATCCAGAATAATGTTTGACCATATATCTGGGCACCAAGTCTCAACCAACATGACACACAAAACGAATTGTCTGTTCCCAGTTACTGGTCACAACTTTGCAAGTCCTTGGAGGACTCTTCAGAATGCAGGACCCTTAACACCTCTTACCCCCAACTTTTGTCCACACTAAAAATTTGGGAGAAGAAAACAAATTACAACGAAAACAAAACAAACATCCTCCCTATATAATTTCCCAGAGATAACAATCGCAGATGTTATAGCCTTTAAATTTTTAATTGATATTCATTTCCTGTCTCTGTCTCTACTGCTCTATCATCCTCTTCACCCTCCACCCCAACCTTCCTGATTACATTTATATCTGTGTCTATTTCTAGCTACTTTTTGTTTAAACACCTTATTGGATATAATTCACATACCCTATCATTCACCTATTAAAAATATATATTCACAGATACGTGCAGCCATCATCACAGTCAGTTTCAGAAGATTTTCATCATCTCAAAAAGAAACCCACACTATTAGTTGTCACTTTCCTATCCCCCGTTTCCACTTTTCACCCTAATCAACCACTGTTACTTTTTATCCTAATAAATTTCCCTATCCTGGATGTTCATGTGGATAAAATTACATAATATGTTGTGTTTTGTGACTTCTTTCACATAGCCAGCTGTTCCCAATGTTCATCCATGTTGTAGCATATGGAAATATTTTGTTCATTTTTATGGCTGAATAATATTCTGTTATATGAATATATCACATTTTCACTTATCATTCATCAGTTGATGAACATTTTAGGTTGTTTTCATTTTTTTGTATATTATGAATAATACTACAAACATTTGTGTGCAAGCTTTTGTATAGACATATATTTTCATTTCTCCTGGGTATAAAGCTAGGAGTGAAATTGCTGCCTTGTATGATAACTCTATATTTAATCATTTGAGGAACTGCCTGTCTGTTTCTGAAGTGACTGCATCATTTTACATTCCCACTAGCTGTGTAAGAGGACTCTTAACTTCTCTGTATTCTTGACAACAGTTGTTACTATCTGACTTTCTATTTCTAATCCTCCTAATGGGTATGAAGTTATGTTGCATTGTAGTTTTGAGTTGCAGTTCTATGATGACTAACAATATCATATTTTTATATTTGCTACTGATAACATCTGGTCAGAGTATTTGGTTGCAGCCAAATTCTCCTTAGCTTTGCTAGAGTAGTCAAGAGTACAGGTAGGTAGTAGCTGGCATAGAAGTGTGGGCTTGACTGTCACAGGCAATTTTGCTTTCACTGTCTTTCCCATAGTGATAATCAGTCTAGAACCTCAACTCACTTGGCTGGGTAGAGCTAGATCTCCTCAGTTTGCAGTGAACCATAGCCCAACGCTCTCTTCTGCTCCTTTCCTCTACCAGCTTTAGGCTTTTTCTTCCCTTGCATCCTAGCCTGGCCTCCCCAGACCTCCTTCCAGACCTCTGAACATTCAGAGACTGTTAACTGATGCCAGAAAGGCTGAGGGCACTTCAGCATTCCGATTCCATCCTGCTGGACCATAAAGCTCATTCTAATGAGGGTTGTGTATACCTTAAACCAGAGTATATTCGATAATGTATGTTGCACAAATCAGTGTTCTTTATATACCTCTGTATATAAGAAACCTTCTAAGCAGCATGGGTGTGCTAAATGGAAGGTCTTTGCTGATTGCTCAGTTTTCATGTTCTGTGTAATGGCTTCCATAGACTTGAAAACAGTATTGATTTGGGTGTGTAAGTTTGAAGGTAGAAACCAGACGATAGTAAATGGCTCTCCTTAATAAGAAAGGAGTGGCAAACTGAGTGGCCCTGGGAAAAATTTAGGAGTGGGAAGTAGTAATAGAGAAGATTTAGAGCAGCGATTGCATACTTTTTCTTAAAGGGCTAGACAGTGAATATTTTAGCCTTTGTGTACCATTGGGTCTGTCCTGCTGGTGTAGTGCAACTCCAGTCCTAGAGGAGTCAGAAATGGGGGGGGGGCTGTGTTCCAATAGAGCAGGTAGTTGTATATGCTGACCCCTAGAAAGAGATAGAGTGGGGAGAGAGAGAGATATTGAAGTCCTATGACCTCTGACGAGCAATACAAATATGGCACTGGAGAGAAGAGACAAACTAATAGAAATTTTTCAGCTGTGATTCCACAGAATGCTTTCTGTTGTGGACAAAAATTGCTGAATATTGCTTCATAATTGGTGGACACAGAATCTACACCTGCAGAGAGCAGTGCCCTGCTTAGCTGCAGGCACCCAGGGAAGTCTTAGTATGATGGCCAGCTGATTCTGACCAGGACTAACACTTTTCTAGCTTCTAATTATGTGGACAGTATAAGTTTTGTGTAGATTTTCCCTCTCCTTCCTCCCTCCTTTTCTTCCTAGGAAAGGGGAGATTTGGGCTTAATCATTATCATCCTCTTGGTCATCAACAATTTCTGAACATCTAAAACCCCATCTGTACTCAGTTTCTCCTGATCTTTTTAAAGTGTCTTTTTATAGTTGATTTGTTCTAATCAGGATCCAAACAAATTTCATACTTTTTGCATGGCTGTAAGTATCTTAAATCTATTTCAATAATCTATAATTTATTATGAAAAATACTTCTTCATGTCATTTAATTAGAGAAGAAGTAATTGTTCTGTGAATCTTCCACATGAGGAATTTCACTAATTTTATCCTAAAGGTGTCATTAAATGTGTTTTTCTAACTCAGATTTCCTTTAACCAGCAGTTAGAACTGGGTATTTGTTCATGTCGCTTAGGTTCAGCTTTGGCTTGTTTCAAAAGGAACCCTTGCTAGATGGTATTCTGTTCTTCCTATTGTATCCTATCATAAGAAGCATTGTGTCTGGGGGAACCACCTGGGTGTTGATTGATAGGGTCCCACTGACAGGTCATGTCAGTTTCTATTATGGAGTTTCTTGTCAACCTTTTACCTAATGACCTTCTAGCCACTGATGAGTATTGCTCAATTTCATTGTCTTGAGAAGATAAAACTATGATTTTCTAAGTTTTTGGAATGGCACTTTATCTCTGCCTACACTTAATGTAATGTAATAATATACTTATAATTAAAAATATAAATATGTAAGAATGAAAGTTTCTACCAATATGGTAGTAAGCTGAGGCCAGATAGCATTATCCACATGAAAGATTTTTAGTCTAGTTTCCCAGATAGCCTCTTGACTATTCCTCTTGAGAGCACACTGAAGTTTCCAAAGATTGAGGGGTTTATTTTGGGAATGTATGCGGCCAGTTAAATCCCTTCATAAAGAAGAAGGGAATTAAATGTACAAATCCTATCACTCAACAATTCCACTTTGGAATTTGCCCCAGTGAAATAATTATCTTTCTCAGGATGACTTCCATAGCTATGGAGACTAAATGATTTGGTGTATTGGTTCAAAGGTAGAAACCAGGAGAGAAATACCAAGATATTCACTGTAGTAACATTTGCAAAAATTAACAAACTAACAATCTAAAGGTAGTGTGAATTGAGGAGAGGATAAATCCCAAATATAAGGACACCAGACAGAGTCAAAATGCATAAATTCAAGAGCTACCTGAATCAACACAGATATATCTCAAAAACCTTATGTTGAGTAAAAAAAAACACCAACAAGGACCAGCAACATCCATTTTCATGCCAGTTGTGAAACATGCCACACAACCACACACACCCCCGTAAAAATGAGTTGAAGGCAATGTGAAACTCATAATAGAGGTAGCCACTGGGTTGAGGACAGTGTAAAGGGCCTTCATTTTAGCAACATGCTTCATCATTGGTTAAAAAAGGAACTAATATAGTACTTCTGAATTTTTGAAAAAAGCATATAAACAAAGAAAAAGATGGAGAGAAAATATACCAAAATAATCACAGTAATTACTTTTAGTGGTCGGAAATATAGGTCACTGGGGTTTTCTTCCTTTAAAAAAATTACAAATAAAAAAGAAGGGCAAGAGCTTGCTCAGTAGTAACCTATACTTGTCCCTAAAAGACCTGCGTGGCAGGTGCCTCAGCCACCATGGCTGTCACTGCAGTGTGAGGCTCTGTCTGCGGTGGCAGCTCTTGGAGGAGAGGGCCGCTGCCCTGGGGAGGTGACATCTTCTGGAGGCCTGAGGTCTCCGACAGTCTGAGGCTGCCTGGAGGCCATATCTCTGACTGCCCTTTTCCCAGTGGCAAAACCCTGGGCCCTCTGGCTTCTCTCTTCTCCTTCTCTTGCTTCCCAGAAGCAGACAGTCCCTGAGTTTGATTATCCTCCTTTCCTCATGGATATCCACACTCCTCTGCAAGCTTCCCCTCTGCATTCTTGTTACACGCATTATCCAGGCTGTGCACATTTCTTCCATACCTATTATAAAATAATAATAAGGTAATAGCTACTGCCCGCTGAGTACCTTGGTGTTAGGTGCAGACAGTCATTAACCAAAGCCATTAGTTTGATGGAGGACCAGAAAGATGAGAATCCAGGAGAGGGTTGGCAGGGTCCCATTATCAGGCCAGGACTGGAGGTGGCCTTCCTTGACCTGGATCCAGGAAAGCCAAACAGAAGAGGGTCCACTTGCGATCATTTGGGGAGAGCCAAGCTGTGGAATGTGAGACGAGGTCATTTTCAGATGTCTAGAAAGGGGCAGGTTTGGTACGTGCCCAGTGACTGAGGACCACATCCATGCTGCCCCGTGAGGATCCAGAACTCCAACAACAGGGAGAAGGGACCAGACACCAGTATCATCTCTGACTCTCAACCCCTGGACTTATTCCCCTGCCTTCGGCTCTGAAAAGCAGAGAGCCCTAGACCTGTCTCCCACTTTCGGAGATGCCCTTGTACCTTCCTGTGCTCAGGAACCTGCTTCTTTGCCTATAGTTCTCAGCCTGGTAAGGAGGAGGACCCCACAGTTCAGGTCCAGCCTTCTCTCTCTACATATCTCCAGCGCATCTTCTGCCTCCAGTATCTCAATGGGACCACTAGTCCTTTTCTCAACGTGTCCAGCATTTCTCTTGTCTCAGGGCCCCAGACTTCCAGTGGCTGTTGGGCAGGTGGAGGGACTGGCTCTGATCTAGCAGCCTGGATAAGCTCTTATTTAGGATCCTGCTATCTGTCCAGACTGCCCAGGTGTCTTCAGGCCAGAACACCGAGCCCTCACCACTCAACAGGCTCACCGGGAGCGGCAGCGGCATCATATCAGATAAAGCAGAGGAGGTTTTCTTTGCTTGGACCTTGTGGCCGAGGTCAGAGACCAGAGGAGGCTGCAGGAGCGATCTTGGAGGGGGCTTCAGGTGACACCTGAGGATCAGGCTCCCAGTCTCGGGCGGTGTGGGGGGGGCAGCTCCTTCCAAATGCCCAGCCTTGTACCAGTAGCTGGTGGCATCGGCCGCTTACCAGGAAGCTTTGGGGAAGGCACTGCATTTGGGGGGCATTCAGAAGGCTGTCGCCTTCCAGAATGGATGACGTGGAGTTTGCATCAGTGGTTTTATTTTTACCCCATGTTTCTGGAGAAAGCCTAATGGCTTCTCGTGCTCCTCTCTGTTCGTGAAATTTAAAAGGGGGAAAAAGAGCACACATAATTATAATCCCACAGCAGGGCAATTGGCTTGCCTCTGACTATTAAGTCCCATTAAAGATGTAATATCTGTGGTGTCTCAGGAGAAATTCCTACTTATTTATGCTTAGTATTAGGGCAAATATTAGTTAGCATCAAAACAGGATGCAGTTAAGTCTAATCTGATGTCACCAGCAGAGCTTGCCTTATAAACAAAATAAGTGGCAATTACTTTCAAGCTGAACTAATAATTTTTTCAAGTGATTCCATTTTGTGTTCATCGGAAATGTCCACCAAAGGAAGGTGTGTTCCAGGGAAATGTGCAGGGTGTGCCTTTTAATCACACTTTATTTAAATATACACACCGAGGCCGTGGGGTTGGCTCCTCCTCTCTCCTCTCTAGGTTTTCCTCGGGGACAATAATTAGGAAATACAACCTAATATAGGAAATGAACATTGCTGCTTTTATGGGGATTTTAAACCAAATGGCTTTGCTGCTCTCACTGAAGGAGCTGTTCCTGAAAAGCCCAGTAGGTTGCTCCACGCTACCTGGCATTTGGAAAATGACTCCTGGCCTCCTGGAAAGGCTTTTTGGGGGCAGGAGCCCCTGCATCAGGAATGGGTTTCCAGCATCAGCTGACTGCTGGTGACTAATATGGCTCTAGGCCGCAGTTTGGGGACAAATCCTTTCTCTCCTCCTGCCCTGAGTCTTCTAGGGCAGCTAATGGCTGCACACCCTATTTCTTTCTTTTTTTTTTTAAATATTTATTTATTTATGCATACAAGCTGAGGTACAAGCCAGAGATGTGGGGGGTGAGAGGGTTCACCAGAGACAGTGGGGAGAAGCACAGAGGCAGATCGATGGAAACATACTGCTGAGGGGAGCAGCGGGCGAGGCAGGAGAGGTCTGCTGCGCCATGTGAGAATCTCCCTGGCCGGGCGTCGAACTCGTGTCACCGCTGCCAACAGCTCCACAGTGCAACGCTTAACCACTGTGCCACCAGGGAGGCCCTGCGCACCCTATTTCTTTATCCTAGACTTTAGCAGTTGGACTTCCAGCACATTCTCTGGAGGTACAGGATCCTCAGTCCTGGTTTGTTTGCCAAGAACTTATTCAGGTTACTAAAGCCTCCCTGTCCTGGGGCCTCTCTGTGCCTTGCAGTTTAGCAGCCCCCAAGGACGGCACCCAGTTCTGAGACCACAGTCACTCTTGTTAGATGGGGCTGTGAGGCCCTCTGTTTTCTTGGGAGCGAGGGGGTGGGTGGGGGCAGATGCTCTGACTCTGGGGTCCCATTTACAGGCATTTTCTCTGAGTGGAGGGAGGGCCTTAACCTCCATGCAGGAGACACTTGGGGGCAGAGACAAACACCCCAGTGTAAGAGATGCTGAGCACCTGTCTCCCATGGGACCCTGGTTCCATGTCTGTTTTTGTCTAGTGTGGGCCAGGGCTGATCCAGGCCAAGAGACGGTCTATGAGAAGTTCTGATTCATTTCCCCTGCCCCCAAGCTCTGTCCTTTCTCTCATAACTTCAGTCTATCATGAGGATTTCTGGGCACTTCCCATGGATCAGGCTTGCGAGGCCGAGGGACAGATTTGGAAACAAATGAGGTCTGGTCCTGCCTACATCATACCTCTAATTCTAATTGAGAGTTGGTGAAAGATAAATACCAAAGAGCAGCAGACTGAGCCACATAAGTACCATATGGTAGGTGGCGGGTGGTCTTGGGAGAACCTCTGGTGTGGGAGAAATCATTCAGTTGGGAAAATCGGGAAAACCTTCAGAAAGGACGTGGCATCGGGGTCCTAGCAGTTGGATACAATGCCCCCACAGGAGTGGGCCTCCCAGGCTGACATTCCAAGCAAAGGTAGCTGCAGGAAGACACGAGTGGAGGTGGGAAGCGGGGCAACCTGGACAATGGCAGGAGGGAGGTAAATTAGTTACATTTTTTTATTCAAGCAACAGAAACTGAGTTTGGCTCTGGCTGGCCAAGCTGGTTGGGACGTAGGGGTGGAGACCAGCTATCTCAGGGAAACTGATTAAGATGTGGAAAATCAAGACTCAGGAGCTGCAAACTGGCAATAACAGCTCCGTGGCCTCAGCAGAACCTCACTGGCTTCCCTCGGAGCCTGGCTTTGGGGTCAGGGCTGCCTCCTCCCTCTGAGTCCTCATCAGGAGTGTGGTGGGACACACACGGTCAGGTGCCGCCCCATGGGTCAGGGAGGCAGGTGGCCCTGGGTGTCAGCTCCGTGTTTCTAGAGAAGGGGCAGTTCTGTGCTTGGTCAGCCTTCTTCTCTCAGTCCCCAAGAAGTGTCTGCTCTTGTCAGAAGAAATAACTTCTAAAGGAACAGCAGGTGAAAGGGAAGAAGGTTAGCTCAGCGACAGACTTTCGGGGCACGCTAAGCAAGGTACTTGTGTGCAGTGTGGAGCCACGGATATGTTTTGGCAGGGGAATGACTCGATATACCAATGCACCCATGCCAACTTCTCTAGCAGCTCAGAGCTGCTCTCAGCAGTGCCCCCTGCCAAGGGTCTGACCTCTGAGAGTAACTCTGTGACCTGACCTGTGTCAGGGTGCCTGTACTGGCACCCGTACCCCATCATTGACAAAAATGGCCTTCATGCTCACCACAGGTCTCCTGACCCTCCTCTGCTCCCCTTCTCTTCGCTTCCCTTCCTTTTCCTTCCCCTTTTTCTTTCCCTTCCCTTCCCCTTCCCCCTTTATAATCTCTCTCTCTCTCTCTCTCTCTCTCTCTATATATATATATATATATATATATATATGTGTGTGTGTGTGTGTGTGTGTGTGTGTGTATAAATATATGTATGTATATATATGTTTGCCCCGCCTTACTTGAAATTAACTATTTAAAAGCTGAACGATTAACACCCTGCAAGGTGTCTTCTAAGAATGAGTCTCAGTCAGTCTCATATATTGGAACAGGACTGGGGGTGGTGCAAAGCCTGGACTCAGGAGCTGACTCACTGCTCCCACAGGTCAGTTGCTGACCCCCCTGTCTACCTGTGAAGTGGGGATCCATATGTCTCCTCTGGTTCACAAAATGTCACATAGCTCTACTGTTCATAATTCAACCCCCACCCACTTTCTCTTGCAGCCCAGGGTGGGAGGCAGAATATCACCAAGAATGGAAGTTCCAGTACCAAAAAAGAAAGAGGTGGTCTCGTTAATAAATATATGCAGAAAGTAAATCATGCAAAAAGTTCTGTATATGGTCATGTAGGTTTGGAAATCCTTTACATGCCACATTGGGTCAGGAGAAATAGAATGTAATGAAACAGCAGAATTGAGTGGATTTCCACAAACACATCCCAGTCAGCCGGAAGAATGTGTCTTGGTCAGCAGGACAGCAGGAGATGCAGGGCCGATAAAGAGGAAGGAAGTTGAGATCTGATACTCTGCCAACCTCCAGAGGGAGGCCTGGGTGGACTTGATGAGAAGCTGTGTAGGAGATAGAGATGGGGTGTCTTGGAGAGGACTTGGGTGTGCATTGGGTGACACTGAGCCTGCCGCTGGAGATGCCCTGAGCAGGGCCCTCACTGTGCTGGGGCCACGGCATGTGTGTCATTGGAGCCTTGATTGTGTGCTGCATTTGCTGCATGCAAGGGTCTGGGCGAAGCTCACAGCTCTCCTCTGCCCCTGGCTCCGCCCAGCTGGCTTGCTGGCTTCAGGGTAGCCTGCTGCCTCTCTGGCCATCACAGAGCAGATCCTGTCCTGGGAGAGCAGGGGATGGACGCCCCCCTCACCCCCCATGTTCCATCGCATCACTCTTTACTCTTTACTCTTGGCCCTGACACATTTGAGGGTCACAACACCTACTCAAGAACTATTTTAAGAGCCATGTGTCACCAAGTGACAGGAGACCCCAGAATAGCTCCACCATAGAGGCAGGGTTGAGTGAGACAGATGGCCATCTACCTTGGAGAAGACTGAGAACAGTGACCTAAGCTTCACCCCAGACACAGGGATGTTTTGGAAGACTCCCCCAGATTCTGGAAGCTCTTAGATGGGAAATGCTGAGCCATGAGGGTTCTGGTTCTGGCTC
>PVIJ01024858.1:0-11574 GCA_004024925.1 Scalopus aquaticus
TGGGAGAGAGACAATCAGTGGGGGGGGAGGGGGGGGAGGAGGGAGCCGGAGGGAGGGAAGGGAAAGGGCACAAAATGGAATAGAAAAGAACACAAGGGACCATGGAGATGGATCACGGGTGAATTGGTGGTGGGCTACCCAAGGGGAATGCAAAATGTAAAAGACATAAATAACAATAAAAATATATATTATATAAAAAAAAAAGATCCAAACACTATCACCTTCTTGAGGATAATAAGGAACTAAAATATCTGCCATGTGGTAACCCTGATGCTGTTGTTTGGAGACACGCATACATTCATACATTGCCCCAACTAAAATCAATAGCAATGATCACATCTTCACCTTAGTTTCTAAATTTTCAAGTAACTCTAATATGTGTCTCTTAGAAGGAATTTATGACTGGGTAAAAGAGATTTTCAAATCCCTTGCAATGTTTTTCTTTTTTCCTTTTCTGTTGAATATATTAAAAATGGCTGCTTTTCTTTTTCAGCCTCAGTATTTTAGCAGACTAGGGGCAAGCTTATGATGTGTTGCTTCTTTGTATCAAATGAGCCAAAAAGGTCCCAAGAGCTATAATCAGGTCTTCATATTTCCTTTCCATAACTCATTCATTCATTCAGCTCACAAAAGATTTCACTCTCCTTAAATTGATCAAAAACACTGAATAAAAAATAAGGTATTATCTTTCCATATTGTTTGTAATCTTTCTCTGTTCACTGCTTGTTTCAACCCACAGGTTTTTCTCTGATGGTCCTAACCAAGGTCAAAATTACCCCAAACACCATTACAGTGCTTTGTAAATGCACAAAGGTTTGCTTTCTGTTTAAATCACTTTTTATATAAAATAAAATACTAGGTTTCATCACTGGTATTAAAATTTCCACTTAAGTACCACATCTATGTCAAAAAAAATACACAAACAAGGTAACTTTCATTGTCAGTAGCAATGATATTAAAATTATAATGTCAAATCTCAGATCAGTGCTGCTATTAAGTTTTGCACATCATGTATTTTTTTTTTAAATAACATCAGCCTCCAAACCCTGAGGCAGTTTCTTTTTTTATCTTTTTGGTTTTTTTTCAACAGATGGTATCAAACTATCTCATTACTGACCAAAATCTTCTTGAGACCCTGAATTTTCACATTGGTTTCAATTTGTCACAAAAGGTGCTTAAGTAAGATGTTTTGGCTTAAATTTTTTATATATGATATCGCAGAAAGCTGTGAGTGCACTTTATATCATCCTTGAAGGTACAGAACTGTGTATGTTATAACATTTTAGGCATTTATTCAGAACGTTTCATCTCATTTTTTAAATTAGAAATTAACATTTGTCCCTTGAATTTGTGTTCGTAGCTCAAGCTAGGTATTTTCTACCTAATGTTAACTTACTTGGCATTTAGTTCTTGATTTTTTTCATGAGTATAGGTATGTGCTTTCACAAGAACAATTCTAAAACTTTTTTATATTGCATATAAAACCTTTATTATTCTTATATGTGTGTGTGATTTGTAAAAAACATAGTTATTTTAAATATATTCAAGGATTAAATAACAAAGCAACAAATAGGCTTTCTGTTCTAATGTCTTATATAATTCCAAGCTTTACAATTTGCATAACACAATCTTTTTAAAACCCATTTCCTTTCGAACATAAATTGAATGACTTTAAAGTTTTATTAAAGCATGATATACATACAGAAAATGCACATATAACCATACATTTTAATGGATTTTCACTACTGAAAACACCTATGTAATCACACAGTCAGTATGAATAATGTTCCCTTCTTGGTCCTATGAAACACATTCCACCTATAGTTATGACAAGTTGTGTAGTATTAAGTGCAAACAGTAAGTCCAAAGTGTGTTGCTGGTCAGAGAAATTATTTAAAAACCCAGAAAAGTGCTGGCTGGCATGTTTTCCATACCACAAGCCCTCACCTATTACATCCTGCAATATTCTGTTCAGACACAAACTAGCAAAAAGGAAGAACAGAAATCCTTGGGAGCTGAAAAACATGGTTTGACTCTAGGCTCTGCAATTCAGTGTGCCTTAAAACAAATCAATTAAATCAATCGTCGGACTTCGTTCTCTGTGTTACTGTAATATGTGTGATAATTCATTACATCACACTTTTATGAGGTTCAGATGCAAAATCATAGCAGGTTGTATATCTTAAAGTACCCTGTAAACACAGTGTTGTTTTGATTCATTTCCCCCAATTCTGTCGGTGGTATTACTCATATTGTTAACCTGGCTTCAGAATTTTATGTGTTACAGAACACATGTTATCCATACTTGCATTCTTGCACTTATGTGAAATTACCATAATACTGACAATATCAGTAACAGATTTATTAGATTATACCATTATATTCCAAATTGTTCGGCCTCCCTGGTGGTGCAAGGAGTTAAGTCTCAGCATTATCAAGCTATCCGCAGCCACTGCAGCATGAGTTCAATCCCTGGCCAGGGAGCTGACCCAAATGGTGCCACAGATCTTTCCTGCTTCGCCCACTGCTCCCTTCAGCAGTGTATTTCAGTAGGTCTTCCTGTTCTGCTCCCTACTCTGTCTCTGGTGTCCTCTCACCTCCCAGCACCTCTGACCTACACTTCAGTTCTTGTAAGCATAAATAAAAATAAATCTTTAAAAAAATTACAAATTGTTGCAGAAGCAAAAGTTCTGTTTTAAAAAATATCACTTAATTATTTCCTATATAAGATATGCTTTCAATAATCACACATTTTCAAATGACCAAGACACTGGGATATTAATATATTACTACTTAAATTTTTGGCAAAGTCATTATCCCTTCAACCACCTAAAGATTTCTCAGTACTTTTAAACAAATGATACCTCTATTTCTGAAACTTTTACTATTTTAGTATTAACGATCTTTACATATAAAGTATCTATTCACCCCATTGCCTACAGGATTTTATTCTTTGCATTATATAGGTTTTCATGGTTTCATTATATAGGTTTTCATGGATGAAAAATGTGCTGAAATTATTATGTAACATATTTACTAAATGTAGAGAATGAATAAGCTCTGCTTCGTGGAAGAAGAATTAAAATAATGATTCTTTTTTCTAAGTTTAAGATGAAAACACAAATATCCTATTGAAAGATAAACATAATAGAAAAGATAAAAATTAAAAATAACATTCACTAGTTCAGTTTAAGATTTTTAAAATGTAAGCACATATCAATCACCAAGTGCTTACTGCATGCTCAGAGAAGCCACTAGTTAACTATGGAGGAACCAATAAAAAAGACATTATTAGTGATTTAACTAGTTACTCTACTAACTATAAACTCTTTACACTATCAACTCAGAATTGAAGGCCTTGGGCCTGAGTCTTGGATTCCTTTTTGTCCCTAGATATTCAGTCCCTTTTATATCTCTGCCTCCCTTCTTTACTCCAAATATGTGAATTTCTGCCCTTATTACTGGCTTAGCCTCAGGTTCTTCTTCAGCAGTTTAAATCACGTTAGTGTTCAGAGACCTAAACATTTGCCTGACCTTTGCCCGTTTCCAGTTCTTAAGTTCTCAACTATCTCCTCTAGATTTTTTAAGAAAATAATTTCCCATATGATCTCTTCCTAGTTTTTCTGACTTCAGAGCCCTAATAATCACCCAGAAATCTATTTCTTAGGATCCAGCCATCAAATCTGATTATCTTGAATGTTAGCACAACCTTTAATCAAATTTGTGCCCCTTTAAAAACACGATTTGGAGACATAGATTTTCTCTAAAATTGGGTATAATGTGTGCAAAATGTGGAAGAAATCAGAATATCCCTTTAAAGTCAGGGATCCATTACTTGGCCTCTAGTCCAGAAGGAAGTAAGGAATATGGCATTGAAGGCAAAAGCTAATGTGAGCAGTACTAAAGCAGATATTTCTAAATCATGTTATGGTCTTCATGATTTTATGTGAGTTGGAAAACCTTTAAAGAACATTATTCAAAATGAAAGTACCACCAAGCCTTGAGCACTATGTAAGTTCTGGCAATTCTAAAGGGTTTTGATTATGTAGACACATATGTTAAAGAGGATAACATAAATTAAGGGTTTTTCTCATGTTGATGATACATAGCCATCAAGGAACTAATTTGACAAAGTGCTTTTCATAAAATAATAGCAAGTAAGACAAAACAATGTACAATTTAATGCTTAATTTTCTAAGACTTTAAAAACAATAGAGTTGGAAGAATGCAATCAAGAAGAAACTGATACTTGATCCTGAAAAAGATAAAGGAAGAACTTGGAGATAACAATCATGAAACAATGGATTCATCAGATCAGATGTACCATGGCAGGAATTGGAGTCAAACTCAAAGTAGAGAAAATCAGTCTATTTCAGAATTGTACTAAAGAGTAGCAAGAAATTCAGTTAGCCCAGGGAAAGCAAGGACTACCTTGAAGGCCAGGAAAAGGAGCTGAGTATAGATGCAGTCAAAGCATGAAGAAAATAGATCTGGAGCAAGGCAAAGAGATCTTCACCCATTACAACTACTTAATCTAGTCCTTTTTACTGTGTTAAACTAATATTGCTGAGTGTAGTCTAGTGAGTCAAATTCCTATTTAAATTGTAACTGACTCTACACTAGAGTTCTTTGGGAGTACCAGCGGAGGAACTTTGGAGGGAATTGTCAAGCTGAGGGAGAGTAAGTCCTCCACCCCTAAGACTCACTGCTTTGATGTGGTTTATAAATTGTGTTTCTCCGTCACATCTGCTTCAAACACAGCTTTTGCAGGTTAGAATACCACAGTCAGTTATAGGTGGTAAAATATAGATATGGAAGAGACTCTTAAGGCTGAAAAATATTTCAAATGAATGGGTACTTGCCTCAAAAATGTCTGGCACTCACTAAATCTTTTGGTATTCAATTTGGAGTTCTATAAAGTTTTTCAAATTGTTCGATCAGAGCTAAAATACCTGGAAGCCCCAACTAAGACCAAATCAAATTCAACACTAAAATAGGTACATCATATACTGGAGACTTTATATACTGTTGCATCCTTATCTGTACTATCCCTATTACAGATATCCAAAATATGTGGGTCTGGAGTCTCTTAATGAAAAATAATTCACCAGAGAGTTTTGGGTAAATCAAGCAAGGCTTTTTATTAAAGGCTCTGGTATGAGGAAAATCAGTATTAGGAAGAAGAATTTTGGCCAGCTTTCTGAGGGGAATTAAGAGGAAAAGTTTTAAAGGAGCAGGCTCATGTGGCAGGGCAAAGGGAATAGCACCACAGTTCATTCTGGGTCAGGCTATGTCTTGGCCTTCCTGAACCAGGAAATTGTAAGACAATTATTTATCAGGATTTGAAACTTCTTGTTCTGGTATGGTGCCTCTGGTTGATATGGATGTTCATTTGTTTGGCAGGATATTAGAGTGGGGCTCACCAGTCCATCTGTTCAAACAGAAGGGTGAAGAACCATCACCCCAGTAGCTGAAGCTTCAGATTTGGGCCAGTGACCATGAACCCAATAGTCCTGAGGTCTTGGAAAGAATTTTGGAATCCTGGAGCATGCAGGGTTCTGGACAACAGGGGCAGAGATGGCCAGACAACCTCTGGTGTGGGGGGCTGCTCTGAGGGAGCAGCATATTAGTCAGTTCACCCCCACCCTGTGTACTTTCCCACCCACCCCTTGGTATAAATTCTGTTTATAAGTTATAGAAGAACTGGGATGTTTTATGGAAGAAAAATAATCCAAAGTAAAATTGGAGGTGAAACTCTCTGCTACTATGGACTGAAAGAGCAGAATATGACCTCTCACACATTTGTTCTGAAATTCACTGGCATTTAGTGACAATGACAGGTTAGATGAGAAGAGTAAAGATACTGCCTCCAGAAGTCACTGTTAAAATATTCTTGCTTTTGCTAATCTAAGAAATACCTTTTACATTGATAATTACCGTGACTTCTTAATATTTATTCTTTCTAAGATTAATTTATTAATCAGAGGGAGTGGGGCCTTGAAAAAATATAATACAAGTAAATGTCATTTCAAAAATTATACCAATAAGATCCTACAGGATTCCATGAGGGTAGGAACTCTATATGCAGGGCATCTCCATAAGAGGATGAAAGTCCCAGGCCAGAATCCAGCCATAGACACTGGGACATCAGGGAAGAAAGGAAATGAGGAAAGAAATTTATCACCTTAACGTGGAGGTTCAACATTAAAACAAAGTGTCCACAGAAAAATTAGTCTTGGGCCTCCCTGGTGGCGCAGCGGTTAGGCACTGCGCTGTGGAGCTGTCCACAGCGGTGATGTGAGTTCGACGCCCGGCCAGGGAGAATCCAACGTGGCACGGCAGACCTCTCCTGCCTCGCCCGCTGCTCCCCTCAGCAGTGTATTTCTGATCTGCCTCTTCTGCTACTCGCTCTGTCTCTGGTGAGCCCTCTCGCCGCCCCCCGCCTCTGGCCTGTACCCCAGCTTGTATGTATAAATTAAAAAAAAATAAATCTTTAAAAAAAAAAAAGAAAAATTGGTCTTTATGAATTCTGCCCTTGTGTGATAGAAGACAATTTTGATTACTACTGAAGTGTAACATGGGGTGGGGGAGGGGAGGAGGAGAAAGAAAGAAAAAAAAAACAGTATCTTTAGTCTCTTTTTAGCTTAGGTAATACTGATTACTTAGATGAATCTGCTCATTGAGTTATTAATTTGCTCGCTGGTTAATTAGAACCTTACCAGCTTTTATGGTCATTCATTATTGAAGTGTCAACTTCTCCCTGTAAGTTGATGTGACCCTGAGTTAAATATCTAGAACTGCCTTTGATTCTAACTTCTTCCTGAGTGCCCAAACACTGGCACTTTCAAAGGTATCATACTGCAAATTCACATCATTATCTTCTCCAAAATACTGGAGGTTTTTTTTTTAACCATCCTCAGCTAATTCAGTGAATGGCACCTACAATCTTAAGATTCTAATTGGCAGATAACTGTATCTGATTAGCCTTTAATGATTTTTTTAGAGTTTTAAGACATTATTTTCCATTTATAATTTATAGCATGATGTACTAATTTTCTACTTATAGGGTTAATAAAAGGTTTTTGAAATAAGTTCACACAATTAAAAATTGGGATGACTTGAAGAAAGTATCAAACCAAACAGTCCATGAACTATGCAAATAAGTTAGTTATAAAACTGACATACAACTGATTTTAAAACTGTCACAAGCCTTAAATACCCTGTACATGCTACTACCTTTTCATCTTCAGTTCTTATGTTCCTACCTCTGCTTGAACCTTATGCACCTGTCACTGTTATATTGCCTGGCACACAGGTCTATTAAATCCTTTCTTGCCTTTCCCAATATCAGTCATTCTGTTTGGTATTAAACCCTCCAATCATGAGTAAATACATCATCTCCATCACCATGTATCTGTCTGGCAAGTGTCTCCTCCTGTATCAAAATTAATCAAAGTCCAGCTCACTACAATGATGCCTTAGATTTACAAATTTATTCTCCCAAGTTGTTAACCTTCAGAGACACGTATTAGTCTTTTTGTGTGTCTCTAGTCACTTGCTACAAAAATTGAATCAAAAATCTAAAAAATATTTTGAGTGATTATTTCTTTGATATTGGAAATTAATGTTTAATATATTAAAGCTATAAGTAAACTTTGCCTTTAATCCTAGGTGGCAATTCTACCAAAGACTTTTGTTGACCATGTTTTGTTTCTAAGACTCTAAACAGAAGCATATATAAAATTATGAGCACTACAATCTCCAAATGTTGCTTCCAGCAGCCAACAACTCATCTTAATGGAAATTCTCAGCTCTACCTGCTTTCTTTTCTTTTAAAGAATCTCCTTAATTTTAAAGTCAATCATATTAAGTCTTCTGTCTTGCATCACCGAATGTTGGGGACATTAATCCAAGGCCTGCAGCTTAATGGTAAAAGGGCAAATGTCCCTTCTTCCTCAATGTACTGTATCAGTGATTTCTAAGGATAATTTAGTTTAACACTCCACAAGAGATTGGAATATTTGCCAATGGTTTTGTTTTCTGGAAGGAATTGTAAGTTTGAGAGTACAGCACTGCATCAATTACCTATAATTACTCTTTGGCATTAAAAATAACAGAGCATTTCTGCCTGAATGTGACTTTAAGTAGCCTGTGGTATTTACTTTATTTCCTCAAAAATATTTTATACCACATGTATTTATTTATACTACATATCACATATATGATATATATGTATATATGTTTATGTATATATGAGAAGAATGGCCTTTAAGAGAGGAGGATCAATCAAACTGTATTTGGGTTCTTGTTCACTGTTTGTTTGTTTTTGTTGTTTCAGAAGAAACCATTTCTGCCTATTCTATTCATCCTATTCTGGGTATGGAGGTGAAGGATGATGAATTCCCCAGGACAGAATCAGAATGCTAATAGCCTATCCCTATTATTCCTTTACAAGTTGTGGACACCCAAAGCATTCTGTTTCAAAAGACAGAGCCCTCTCACAGTTCTTCTATTTATTTAATCATCCTTTAATTTGATTTGTAATCTATGGAGACTGCCAGAGAAGGCAAAGTGTTTTTGTGCCATATAATAGAGGAGTTGAAAGTTCTCAAGGCAGAGGAGAAAACGCTAGGATCTCAAGTTAGGAGAGCACTTTGAGAGGATTTTTCTGTTCATAAGTACTAGGTGAGCACTCCCAATGAACATGTAATTAGTTCCATTTAAATGGCCAGCAATAGGGGCCTCCTTGGTGGCCTAAGGGTTAAGTGTCACACTACCACCAGGAAGGCCTGGCCAGGGAGCTCACCCACATGGTGCAGGATACCTCTCCTGTCTCGCCCACTGCTCCCCTTAGCAGTATTATTTCAGTGGATCTGTCTGTTCTGCTCCCTACTCTGTCTCTGGTGAATCTTCTCATTCCTGCATCTCTGGCCTGCACCCCAGTTTTTCTACTCAACAATAAATAAAATCTTTTAAAAATATAAAATAAAATGCTGTGAGGGATTTTCTTAAAAAAAAAAAAACTGTCCAACAATGTTAGATCAGATCTTGAGAAGCCTGATCAGTCTTCTTCACAGCATCTGTGTCAAAAGACCTCACTATGGGAACACTGCACAGATTGAACCCAAAGTTGCAGACAATCTACCATTATTTACTATAGTAGGAAGACTAATGCCCAGTCCCAAGATGTTCAAATATTAACCCGTAGCCCCTGTAAATATGTTACATTATGTGAAAAAGGTGTATTAAAATTGCAGAAAGAATTAAGTTTACTAATTTGATGACTTTAAAATAGGAATTTTATACTGAATTACTCAAGTGGCTCAATGTAATAACAAAAGTAAAAGTGGGTAAGACAGTTAAAGAGACAAGAGAGATGACAACATTAGAAAGACTGTAAAATGAGGTTCAAATAACAACACAGTAACTTCTACTTGGGTGGAGATATCTCACTTAGGACTCAATCACATAAAACTGCAATACAATTTATTTGGTGAAATTCATGTTACATTAATATAAACATACAATTCAATTACCAGTAAAAGGGGGTGGGAGTTGAACCACTAAGATGAGGTTCAGGAAACCCTCAATGTTAGGGTCCAAAATTTCACTTGTGCAATCAACTCTTTGAGGAAAATGAATGTTACTTCTCCTGGTGCCCCCTTTAATGGCAGATGCAAAAATCTGAAAAACGGGACCCCTAAAACATGGAGTCTAAAACATCAAATTGGCTTCTTCAGTGGCTGTATTTATACTGATTCAGAATTGTATTACCAGAGCTTGGGGGCTTGTCTTTTGGCACAGTATGACTTTTTTCTATCCTTGCCTTGCAAACATAGCTGTCTGTTTATCAATGTCCTTAGAAATAAGTGATTGCTTTCATTTTAAAATGTTAGCAAAAGTCACTCCATTTCAATGTTACCTATCTCCTAATTAGTCAACATCATTATATTACCAATACACATAACGAGGGCTCAGGTCAAGATTACTGGTTTTGAAGACGGAGGAAGGCAACCATAAATCAAGGAAAGCAGGCAGCCTCTAGAAGCTGGGACAGGTAAGCTGGGATAGATTCTTCCCTTAGATCCTCTGAAAGGAATGCAACACAACAATACCTTGATCTTAGCCCAGTGAAATCTGTGTTAGTTTTCCAACATATAGAATGGTAAGATTATAAATTTGTATTGATTACACCATTGAATTTGTAGTGAATTGTTACAACCACAATAGAAAACTAATGTTATTACAAACGCCAAGAATTTCCCTTTGCCATCATTACTACTTCATTAGAATCTTCTTTCCAGCTTCACCCAAGACAACTCATAGGCCCAAAGGAAGTCCCTTATCACTTAGCAGGATGGTATACTGGGTATACCATAGGAAGACCCCATACTGGTATTTGGGGGTGAAACTCAGTTCACTCACTACAACCACAGAACAGTGAAAATGAGGAAGATGCCTCTAGGTTTTATGCTAGAAATATGCTCTCATATCCAAATTGCAGAACACATATCAGCTATGTTTGTACCTACCCTGTCCCTCTCTACAACATAACTGGAGATCTACTGCCTCTTCATCTAGAGATGATAATTTGAAACCCGTGCCTTTCCTCTCAATTGTGTATTTAATACCTTCTTCTGTAATGAAAACTTCCTACTGTGTATTTTAAACACCATCAAGTCTCTTATATCAGCAAACTTTCAAAAAAAAAAAAAAAGGACTGACTTCTATTTGCTTGCTTTACTTAGCACTTCCCAGTTTGGAACCGTACAAATCATAAAAAAAAAAAAAATGGTCAAAATGTTTATTCTAAACACTTAATTCTATATCAACCTATCTTGTCTCTATCTAGCACCTCAGGGAAAAATGCTCTCTATATTAGAAGTACTGTAATTCATACATACTTACATACTTATTATCTCACTTCTTTTTTCATTTATGTCAAGCCTAAAGCCATGACTCTCCCTAATCACCTATCTGTCAGAGCAATGACCTCTGGGTCACTAAAGCCAATGGATAGTCTTAGAGCAAATGGCATTCTTGACTTCTCCCAATGTCTTCAAATATTCCTTTATTCAAACATTAGCAAAGAACCATTTTCTAGGTATGACACTTTTTTTCTCCATTTTACCTGATGATTTGACAAATGGGAAACCACATTTCACATCACATAGGGAAGCACTGCCTGATTAGGTATAATCCCTCTATTATATACTTAACACAATTGTGTTTTTTAAATGTTGACTTATGATTGATTAATGTCCATCTTCCCTATCTGAATGTAAGCTCCTTGATGTCAAAGCCTATGCCTATTTTTTCTCACCATTATAGGCATAATTCCAAAAATATTACCAAGAGCAATCCTAAGAACAATGATAGTATTCCATTGTGTATATGTACCACATCTTCTTGATCCAATCATCTATTTTTGGACATCTGGGTTGCTTCCATACCTTTGCTATTGTGAACAGTGCCGCAATGAACATACGGGTGCATGTATCCTTTTGGATTAGTGTTTTTGTATCCTTTGGGTAAATTCCCAAAAGTGGGATTGCTGGGTCGTATGGAAGCTCC
>PVIJ01024859.1:0-11573 GCA_004024925.1 Scalopus aquaticus
GGGGGGGGGAGGAAGGAGCCGGAGGGAGGGAAGGGAAAGGGCACAAAATGGAATAGAAAAGAACACAAGGGACCATGGAGATGGATCACGGGTGAATTGGTGGTGGGCTACCCAAGGGGAATGCAAAATGTAAAAGACATAAATAACAATAAAAATATATATTTAAAAAAAAAAACAAAAACAAAACATGGATCTTTGCCCTTTCTAATGAGGGAATAGTTTAACGGGCATCAGGTTGCTTCATTGTTATTACCTCTTCCATTTCCAGTCTTCTCTATTCCAACTCCTCAGTAGCTTGTCACCTGTAGACAGGACCCAGCCATGGATGCTACAGCATTCTTAGGAACCAGCAGACAAAAGAGTTACCATCTGGGTATCTCCTAACAGCTGGAAAAGGGAAACAGTTGATAATGCAACTGCTAGGACCAGGTCACGAATCTCTGGGTCATCCGGCAGGTGAACTAAGAGCAAGGATCTTAGGCCAACTCCAAAGGCAACAGTGAAGTGGCTTTTTTTTAGCCCAGAGGTCAGTGGCGGCAGAGTCGTAAAGGGCTCCTTCACTTACTTTGTGCCCTGGATATATCAGTTAACCTTTTCGTTTTCCATTTCTTTGGTTCCCATAAAGTTGTGAGGATTAGGGAAGATAAATATGGAAAATGCTTGGCACACTGTCTAGGACCAAGTACTTCAAAGATGTGAGCTATTAGGGTTGAGTGTATTACAGTCATTTTCTTTAAGTAGCATTTGACTGTACGCTACTAATGTGTTTATTAAGTCACTCTTTTTCTGTCGACAGACAGATCCCTGCTCTCAGTACACCAATCTCCTCACCCGACTGTCCCTGACAAGTTCTTAGAACTTCCTTCCTTAATTGCTGCCCATGAGCAACAAGAAAAATAAACATTAAGTCAGAATTAAACACCAAATACTTCACATGGGCTTAGGGAATGAATTAATCAATGGAAATTGGCTGACATGAGATTAGATAAGGGGCTCTTGAGAGAAAAACAAAGAATGCTATAAAAATAGGCAGTTGTTTATTATTGTCGGGTTGTTTTATAGTGATCTGATGGTAAGGCACTACTCAGAGACAATGAGAAAAATTCTTAGATAAGAAAAACATTCGCCTTCATTCTTCTCAACAAAACAGATCCTACTCTTGAGACTGGAGCAATATTGTTCTAGAGTCTCCTGGTGAGGCCATTAAAAATTGAAATACTACCCTAAAGGACAGCCAAAGAGAGAGCCTTTATCCTTCCTTGGATCCCAGCCCAAGTCTCCCAGTTCCTGCCCCAAGTAGCGACCAGAGTTACTGGTTTCTTTTGAATCTTTTCTTGAGACTTTCTGTATAAAACCAAACAAAAACTTTAACCCCCTTCTTCATACTAACGAGCCAAATGCATTGTTCTGTTTTGTTATTCCATTTAACAATATATCTTGGTAATCACTGGAAGATAAATACATGAGATCTTCCTCATTCTTGTTAATGGTTACACAATCTTCTGTCAGAAACATATACCATAAAGCATTTAGTGAATCCCCTATGGGTGGACATTTATATTCTCTTTTGCTACTACAAGAGTCTTTTGTTATGACAAAAGTGCTGCAATAAATAACCTCATACTCACAGCATTTCTCACCTGTACAGATAGCATCAGCATTTCTTAATCTTTTGGGAGTGGGAGTGACAGACACTCTGAGAATCCTGTGGATTCTGGAAGGGGCTCAGCCCCCCCACCCCCAGAGCCCCTTCACAGGGCCAGTGCACAAAGCCCCCAGATGCTGTGAGTGTGAGCTGGGTTGCTCATGGCTCACCACTGTCCCTATCTCCAGAGAGCCACCCTATTCAAAAGCCTAGGCAACTCCTCACTGCCCCCCATAAGCCTTGACGACACAGGGGTACAAAATTACCACCAACCCTGTGGTACAGAGGTCATCTGTGTGAGAAGAGCCACCTCTACTCCCACCCACCCAAGCAGGATACCTTGCCTAAAATAATCTTTCTTTCTTTTTATTTTTGACTAATAATTTGTATCACCTTCTTCCTGATTCTAAAAATCTTCCAATTTGTGCAATTTCTCAAAGTTCCTTGACTTGCTAGATGGGATGCTGTCAGCTGACAGATGGTCTAATCAGACAATTAGATCTTTAAAATAAATTGGATTGGATTTTTGTTATTTAACACAGGTAATCTTGTTTGGGGGCAATTCTGTAGAATTCACATAGAAAACTTCTCAAAGGGAAGTCTTCAAAGACACATCAGCTGAAACTTTCTTTCAATGTGGATGCTCAGACGCTTACCCTAGGCCCCCAGAACCAGAATCTTAGGGGAGGGGCAGGGCAAGAACCTGTATTTGAAGGAATTCCTCGAGGGATCTGAACTTCGCCCCACCCCATCAGGGGAGGCTTCTCTGTGACACTGTTCTTCTGGCAGCACGAGGTCTCAGTGGTCTCTCTGCCATCTCACTGATCAGTGAGTCCCATGCATCAAACAGACCGAAGAACTGTTTTCCAAGCACATTTCATCGTCAAAACACAAGCAGTGTATGTCAGCGTTGCTCTAAGCGGCTTTGTTTTGTAGCACACCTGTGAGGGGTCCTTCAAGATGGATGTTCATTCATATCCCAAAAGGGCTGTCAACACCAATTTTTGCTTTTAGGGTGATTTTGTAAAGCATGAGATTTGGGATGCACCTTAACACGCTTTTGTCCTTTATATCCCAGAAGCCACTCTCACGATCTGTCTCCAAGTATGTGTCATGGGAAGGAAGGAAGAGGCAGGAGCCCCAGGCACAGTGCCAGGCTCCTCCCATGGCCTCACAGAAGTGGGCTCAAGGTCAACTCAGCCTTTAGAGTTTATAGCGTTAACTGAATTTTACAGAGAATATTACTCTCTGTATCTTGTTCCCTCACTTGTCTCCCCCAGCTCTTACTATAATCTCAGAAGGTAATAATATTAAAGAGAAAGCAAAAATGAGATTTTATACATTGGCTTGAATCTCCTGTTACCCATCTGGAATTGTTACCTAGTTACCAGAAGAGACTGGCTTGGCCTATAAGAAAATTAGTTTGATACTAAAATTTTAAAATGCCAGATATAGTACAATGTTTACATAGACTTGGCAGATGAATTGTTGCGGAATCAGAAAATGGTACCAGTATGAGACCCACTCAAAATCCAGAAAACCTGCTCTAATGCTTCCCCCAACTCTCCTTTTTTCTTCCCTAAGTCATTCAACCATGGGGGGCAAATCTGTGTTCAGCCAAATTTTCACTCACCTGTCAGTGTTAACTGAACATGTCTTTTCCCAAAGGCAATTCTACTTTTCTATGAAATTAAAACACAAATAATTGTAGTCCCTGTTCAAGAAAGGAGGAAGGGGAATCTAGATGGAATGCACCTATTTTTCCATTTCTAGAAATGCACAGACAAGAAAAAAGTACAATTTGTAAATAGGTGTGGTGTGTCTCCCCTGCTAGATCAGTGTTAATACCACAGATGAAATGCCAGCCAGTCTTCCTGGGGTGGGGCCCGAGACTTTGCATTTCCAACAAGCTCCCAGGTGAGACTGATGCTGCAGGATGGTGACCCCACTTGCAGAACCACTACTGAAGCAATGATTCTCTTATCACTCTGGTTACACATCAGAAGACCCCGGGAGGAGGGGGAGTGCTCTAAAAAACTTAATGCCTGGGACCATGCAGAACAAATAATTCCTAAGAGTCGCACCAGTATTTTTTAATCACTCCAGGTCCATGGTTCTCAATCTTGGCTACACACTCAATTATCTCGGGAATTTTTTTTAATTCTGGTGCCCAATCACTCTTCATCTCAGACCTTTTCCCAAGCATGGGGAGTTTCCCAGGATCCCTAGAGGGTTTCCATATGCAGCCTGCATTGTGAGAGTTACTGGGATTCAGGGCCTTTCCCGCTAAGCACACACCATGGCTCTGGAGGGCCCAAGAGGCAGGCTGCCCAGGAAAGGCCCAGGTTTGCGTCCCTTTGGGAAGGACTGCTCAGGAGATGTGCTACATGGGCATTGCGCCCTTTGCCCACCCTGACATCTGGCATCCCATTTAGACATGCTGCTCATACATAATAGCAAAGAAGGAGGTGCAAACTGGGATGAAGAGAAGGGGCCTCGTCACTCTGGAGTGAATTTGGAGGGACTCTGGCTGAACCAGAGGTAGGCAAGCCTTGACCCCCCTCAACCCCCCTTCCTGTGTGGCTAAGGAGGGTTGTGAGCAGTTATTGGGTGGTGTCTATTAGTGTCTGGATACTGCAACTAAATTTCATGATGGGGGGGTCCCCCTTGAGAACTACTTGGCTCTATCACAGTTCTCACCTCTCTTCTTGCCCTTCTCATCTCCTACTGTACCCCTCAAAGAACCTTTGGAAATCCTCAGAGCTTGTACATGAGGCCATACTCATTTGTAAATGGCCCTTTGCCCCAGGAGGAATGGTATTGAATTCTGGAAAATCTGTAAAAATGTATTTCAAGGTTCCCTTTGATTTAGGTAGGATTAGCACGTGCTCTTCAAACTGACTTAAATCTATTGTTGTTCCATGTAAACTTTGGTTTCAGAATAGAAGCCCATGTTGGCGGTGGGGGAGGGGGAGCAGGGAATGTCTGAAACCACCTATTGAGTCTTCACTCATTCTCATTTTATTTGAGAAAACTCAGCCCAAAGTCATGAGGTTTCCCTGACATGGTTACTGAACTCACCTTTTACAAAAGAATAAGTCTCTGATTTCTTGTCAAACAGTTGAAACAGAGAAAGAATGAAGCTGCCATTCCTTCTAGAATGATGTCTAAAGTGATACTTTCTGGCCATTCGTTTATCCTCCTAGCGGACAAAGTGTGGTATTGGTGAGATTTAATGTTGTTATTTCAAGGCTATATATAAAGCCAGAATCCTTCCAGCTTCAATCATTCACCCTGCTGGGCTGTTTGAAGGCCTGGGTCTTAGATGTCTATATACCACAAGGCAAGGTCTAGTCCTCTGGAATGTAGCTGTTGTTCTTTTTAGACTCTGGGGCAGTTTGTTCAAGATAAGGAGATGACAAATAGGCTGAATTTGGAGTTGCTGATGGAAAGATTGAAAAAGCAATTGAACAGTCTCTACCTGTTCTAGCACAGATGACATAATCCCTGGGGAGGGGTTGAGAGGGAAGGGACTCTCCCCACATGCCCCTGGTTACTGCCATTCCAAAGAGAAATTGGCCTGATTTGTTTTCTGTCTTTCTCTAGCAATGTCCCTATATGGCTAATCCTTACCCCAAGCAACCGTGGGGTGGCAGGAATAGAGAGGCAAAAAGAGAATAGAGGTTAAGAGCTCAACTTCAAGCCCAATCCTCAGTGATCTTATCATCTTAGGTCCCTGTTTTCTCATCTTTAAATTGAGTGAGAACAGGACCTCCTTCACATCATAATGACAATTTAAAACAAGACAACACAATACTTTAGAAAAATTGTAATCAATTTCAGCTTCCTTGGCCTATTGTGTCTCCTCCAACCTCTTCAGCTGGTTTTCTGATTCCTGCACACTCCACAGGCTGTCTTCCCCTTTGTTGAGGTAACCAATGGTCAGCACGTGGCTTAACTGGTGGGGGTTGGGGGGATGCTTGTCTATGACCTTCTTCCGTGACCTATCTGTTGTGCTCAACACAGCTGTCACTCCCTCCTTGAAACTCTTCCCCCTGAACCTGTTCCTCCTGGTCTTTCCTTTTCACGGTCTTTGCTATCTTCTCCTGCTCCTCTCCCCTTCTCCTCCCCCCTTTCACCCCTCAGTGCTGGGTCCTTTTCTCCCTCCTCATAATGCCCCAAAGTGAATTCCATCTGGTCCCAGGGCTTTAAGTATCATCTGGAAGCCAGTGACTCCCAAATCTGTATAGCTACCTTTGACCTCCTTCAGGAATTCCACACTTAGATGTACAACTTTCTACAAGATGTGGTCGCCTAAGTGACTAATTGTCATTCCACACTTAATTAGGCTAAAACAAGACTCTTAATTCCGACAATCCTGCCCCCAATGATCCACTTCCTGGGCTGCCTTTAGGAACTTATTTTGGTTGTCCATTCTTTATAATCCCCTTGTCTTCCCCTAAGCCCCGCTTCCCCTACCATCATCATCAAATCCATAGCTTGTTCTGTCAACTGCATCTCAAATCCATCCCTTCCCCACTTCCACCCTAATTCGAATCCCTTTATCTGATCACCACTGCCATCATCTCCCTACTGACCTTTGTCCCTACTTTTCATCTTGCTCCCTGTAATCATCCTCCTTACCTTGGCAGGGCTAGCCTGGCCTACCTTTACAGCCTCATCTTGCCCATTCTCTCACTTACTCATTCTGCTGTGGTCACAGCAACTCTGTTGCTATTTCTTACACATTCATCCTCACTTAGAGCATTTGCTCTAGAGATTTCCTCTGTGTGGAATGCTCTCTGCTCTGACAGAGTAAACACCACTTACCCCTCCCCACAAAGCATTCAATATTTGAAGTGAAGGGCACATGCATTTTAACATCATGAGGAACTTTAAATCATCTATACCACAACAGCATTTCTTCATCTGAGGTTATTGTGAGCTGGATAGAACCTCTTTCAAGAGAGAAACACATGCACGCAAATACCTTTCTTGTTTAAAAGGTGATGTGAATCCAATTGAGGAGTTCTATGAGGTCATGTGGTCCCTGACTCAGAGTGACTCACACGCAACTCCAAGTTTGGTACAAATCGGATCCTGATGGGAGATTTCTCTGGGGTATTAAATCAACTGGACCCTGTTACTGTGTCACCACCACATCTCTTTTTACTGAGATTTATTCTTCCCACAGTCTCGGTAATGTCTCCTAAACTCTTAAATTGACAAAGTACAATACCTCTAAAATAGGCACTAAGGAAAAGATATGAGGGTCACAAAGGATGAATCCAATTCTCTTCTCTAAAATGAGACACAGAGGAAATGGCACAAGGGAACCACATTTTCCTGGAGGTGACAGGCCTGTTGTTCCACTAAAAAGACCTCGATAGATAAACACTTGATCCTATCAAGGAGACAGCTGAAGCCAGGTGGTGCAAATACCTTGGTTACCCTTAGACATCTTGGTGCCTGTTGGTGACATCTGAAGCTTTCTGGCTTTGGATTCTAGAGGACACGGTTGCCGTTCAGGCTGAGTTGGTGCAGCTGGGACATGCCTACCATGCCAGGCATTTACAGATATCTGCATGTGCGCCCTAAGAATAAAAGGTGGGGGCAGGCACATTCATTCAACTCTCAGAAGCTGTTCGGTCAGCATATCCTGACCCAGGGGAGGTCAGAGACCAACAGTGAATACAAAACACTTACACAGAGAGCGTGTGATCTCTGGATGAGCCAAAGCACTCTAAAAACCTCCTCCCCCCAATATCTGAGCCACATCTGGTCATCATACATTACCATTGCTCGGCTTTGTGGCCCAGAGTGTCAGAGGCAAACTCCGTGCTTTCAGTGACAAACAATACACTGCTCCAGGGTGGGACGTTCCGAGAATAATCTCAAGTTCTAAAACAGACACAAAAACAATTTGAATAGAAACAAGATATTAGTTGTATGTCATAATCAGCATGGGTATGAATCTGGATTTGTAACTATTGTGTGAAACCTGAAAATACTGTGTATTTTCACAATATTTCTAAAGAACAAAAATCATACAGGAAAAACAGGAGTAAAAAGAGATTCATTCCCATAAGATTTTTAATCTTGGCATCCAGGATCAATTACCATACTTGATAGCAAGCTCAAGTTGGGGACGTGTTGCTCCTACCCTTTTCAATGGAAAATATTTCCCAACTGCCCTGGACATCCTGACTCCCCCTCCCCAGCTATGGGCATTCCTTGCCACATCCTGAGGACCTCATCCATTGGTTATCACCAGCTACCAATTATTTGTGGCTTGCTATAGGTCTGACACCGTGCTGAGTATGTTGTAGACATTCTGCCATCTCAATTAACACTTGAGCTGTCCTGTTCAAATAGGGGTCTCATTCCATTGAAGCACAAAAAGGGGAAGTAACTCTGTAGCTCTTGAAACTAGTCCATGGCAGGATTCTCTTGTTATTCTTTAATCAAATGTCTCTGTGTTTCTTTGTTTCAGACATTTAAAAAAACTGCTCAAATTTTCTCAAAAAATATTTTTAATTATCCTTAAAAAGATAAATCTCTGCCTTACAAATATGTTTACAAAGGTGAAAAAAACGTTAATTTCTTTCTGGCTCATAGCAGTATGATATTTGGTACATTTAGTATCTTTAAAATGCTCAAATTGAGAAGGTGCAAAGTATTTTTATTTTTCCCCCATGACTTAGAGTCCAGATTTCCCTTCATTGCTCCCTACATAGGTAGTTAGAAGCCTGATGACTCTCACCTTTATGATTTTAGTAAAATCTTAAAAGTTTGACCCAAAGACTTAAATTTGATGGACTTTTGCGTAAAAACATAGAATTCTTTCATCTGTAAAGAGGGGGTTCTCACACCACAATGCTTAGGAGAGGATTATGCTGCCAGATGCAAGTTAAATGAAGGCACTTTGAAAACTGTTTGGAACTACAGAAACACTATTTTTTGTGGAGAGGAGATGAAAATCTGTTTGGAAACACAGAATTCAAAACTTGGAATTTTCCTAGGAATGCTTGCTATTTGTTTTTCTAAATTCTGGGTGCTAAAAGTTTTGAGGCCTCCTTGCAATTTTACTTCTGCTGAAATAGGCATGCAAACCCAAGATGCAAATTCAGCTTTCTTATAAAAATCATCATCATTTAAAACACTTTGTTAGGTTAGTGAAGAGAAGGTTTAAAAATCAAAATAACAAGCTAGCTCCCAAAGGATTGTTCCTGATGGCTTTGAGATTCCAAATGAAAATAATTGCAACACGGCCTATGCAGGGTTCCCACCAACCTTTATGGACAGAAACTAAAATACCTCTGCGAATCTGCCTCTGTTTAACTGCTCCATTGTCAGTGACCCCCACGATGGAAAATATGAGTCTGAGACAGTGGGAGGGCTTTCAGTGCTCACAGCAGCTGGGCCTGCAGAGCAGAGGAAGCGAGACGCTCTCTCACAGCAGCACCAGTGCCAGACATCAGCAATAATAGCTCTTGATTAAAAGGTGAAATTGTGGAGAGAAGGAGACCTGACCACCCACAGATATTTTTAGTATACTGTATGCCCTCTGCACATCGCTTTAAATTAGTATTTCTTGTCTCAATCTTGACCACAGATTCTTCCCCCACTCATATATATACTGAGGCAGGTGCTTAACTTTCCAAAATAGAACAATTTGTCACATGAAAATGCTGGAACATATGTTGTTTAAAACAGCATCCACTTCTTAGAATTAGTACTAATCAAAGCCAACAATGACTTAATGTTTTAAAACTGCCACAGTAGACATTTCCAAATTCAGTCTACAGGACATTCACATGGGGAAAAATAGAAAGTCTCCAATTACAGCCCAGCTCATCTCAGTAGAAGTGGTGTGTTTTAATTCAGAGAGTTGAACGCATGAATGCAAGCTGGGTCAGTATCAAACCTTTCCATTTTTCCCTTTGTGTTCTGTTTTTCAAAAAATTGTTCTAGATAATGCTTACATGGTAACCAATACAAATAACCGCCCCCTCCAGCTCAAAGGCTTCCCACAAGAGAATATGAAAAAAAGCACCCAAGGACACTCTTGCTTTCCCTTATTAATGGTCTCATAGATGTATACATATCTAGCATTTGGCGGTTGCAGTGCCCACTCACAATCAAATCTTTCCACCCCTTCTGAGAGAGTTCACAATAAGGCTGGGATCCCTTCTTGTGAAGAAAAGTCTGCCAGGGGAGCCCTGAGGCCAGCTCCTTTGCATATCGAAGATACCAACTTTTTAAACTTTGGCCAAGTGGTTTAAAGATCTGTGCAAAGATTTAAGGTAAATCTTTATCGTTTTCTCTGGAAGCCCATTGTCAGATATGATTGGGGTTCAAATAAGTGCATTGGTGAAAAAGCACACATAAAAATGAGGGTCAGCAATTCTGCCCCCCGGTGTACACCCCAAAAAATTGGACATAAGACTGAAACACATACTTGCACACGGTAACCACAGCAGCACTATTCACACTATCCAAAAGGTGGAAACAACCCAAATGCTCATGAGTTGATGAACGAACAAAATGTGGTGGTATCTCTAGGTAAATATACACAATGTATTGTAATAGGAGTTTATTGCTGCTTTGTTGCGGGAACACAATGAGGGACACAACAATCTTGGAACAGGTTTACAAGGCAAGACTCTGCTACTTGAGCAGACCTTCTTGTGCCATTTATGGAAAGTATACAGGCTAGTAAAAGCTGATCACGTGACAATGGTATGAGGAATAAAGTCTGGAGGGTGGTATTAGAATGGAGGACAAAGTTGTTTGAGGAACAGAGAAGGGGACATCATGACCAAACATCAAGAGACATTTTTGTCAGCAAAGTATCTGATGTTACCACAGGCAGAGTTATCCTGAGACCACCATAGAGATAATCATGTTATCATGTCAACTGCGGCTGAGGTGTTCCCAGATCTGCCTCATGATACGGGCTGTCTCCATAGGTAGTCAAGGAATGCTCCTCTGTGACTTGTAGATAACAAATAGATCACATTTTCTCAGGAGTGGCCAGACAGTAGCCAGCTCACAGAAACCCTCATGTCCCCCCTTTCTATTATATGGGCAAGAGGGAGATGAAGAGTGGTCTGGCAGATCAGCATGGTTTGTTGGTGGCTACATGATTAAACGTAGAGGCAGCACCAATGTCCTTGTCACGTTGGAGGAGAGATGGAGTCCATAGAGCTTGTTGTGGAGTCCAGAGTCCAGAGGGCTTATTGATGTTCACCAAGATACGATGCAGCAGTCTCAAGGGCATCAAACCTTGATGAAAATTTTTGATCAATAGTGGTTTGAGTTATCATTTTCTTAATACATATTTTTATTGTTATTTATGTCTTTTGCATTTTGTATTCCCCTTGGGTAGCCCACCACCAATTCACCTGTGATCCATCTCCATGGTCCCTTGTGTTTTTTTCTATTCCATTTTGTGCCCTTACCATCCCCTCCCCCCACCCAGTGTCTCTCTCCTATTTGGTTTCCTTATAGTTCTGTTATAAGTGAAACCATCGATATTTTTCTTTTTCTTTCTGGCTTATTTCACTGAGTATGATCCCCTCTAATTCCATCCATGTTGCTGCAAATTGTATGTGTTTATCTTCTTTGAATGCTGAATAGTATTCCACTGTGTATATGTACCACATCTTCTTGATCCAATCATCTATTTTTGGGCATCTGGGTTGCTTCCATACCTTTGCTATTGTAAATAGTGCCGCAATGAACATACGGGTGCATGTATCCTTTCGGATTAGTGTTTTTGTGTCCTTTGGGTAAATTCCCAAAAGTGGTATTGCTGGGTCGTATGGAAGCTCCATGTTTAGCAGTTTGAGGAATCGCCATACAGCTTTCCATAGTGGTTGGACCAGTTCACATTCCCACCAGCAGTGTAGAAGAGTTCCTTTTT
>PVIJ01024860.1:0-11573 GCA_004024925.1 Scalopus aquaticus
AAATGCTGATTCTTTGGCCCCAAACCAGTGCTACTGTAGCAGAACTTCTGAGGGTGAGATTGAGCAATCTGTGTTTTAGCAGGCCCTCCCGCTGGTTCTTAGGCATGCCCACTAGTTTAAGATCCTCCTGTGGTTCTTATGCGTGCCCCTGGTTTCCAAGACCTGCTCTGCAGTGTGGCTCTGCCTAGTGTGCTTTGACTTAGTGGCTCTTCAGCTCTTGGGCAGCCTGGCTGGGACTGGGCGGCATGATCCCAGGCCGGTTACCTCCAGTATAAACAGCCTTATTATTTTACTCCAGTGTTGTGTAATACTTTGGATATTTAGTGATGAATTAGGTATGATTCTTGTGCACAGCTGTCATTATTCTTATTTTCAGTCCTTTCTAAACATTGGGCTGTACTTGAAGAGTAGGAATCTGGTTTGTTTTGTTCTCACGTCTACCGTGATGTAGGACGTGAAGTAGCCACTCAGAAACTATCTGCTCGGGTGACAAGGAAATACATCTGTCAGGATTCCATAGGAAGGAGCTGGGCTCTGCTGGGATGGTGATGGAAGGTTTTGAACCTTGCAGGATGGGCAGCCCTGAGAGGAGAGGCATCTGACACAGGCACCACAAACCGGAAGGAAATGGAAAAGAATATGCTGTTTTGAGGAACTGGGAAAGTGGGGTGTGTGAGTATCGTGCAACTGACTTAGATGCGGCACGCCACTTAAAAGTGTTCTGGTAATGACCAGATGCTTGATTAGAGGGGAAACCTCAGTTTCTGTCCCTTACTTTTACTTCTGTTCAGCTGCGGTTGTCATGACCCATAGCCTTGGTTAGGAGAGACCCCTGGTCTTGGCCAGCCACACAGCTTGGGGGTCTTGACCGGCCACAGGAAACCACACACATTCTCCTTAGGTCTAGCACAGTTTTACTCCAACAACTCTTTGAGATTTTTCTCCAAGGCTCTGAAACAAAGTCTCTACGGAGAAGCCCGAAGTCGCTGTTGCCGTCACTCAGTCTTACATTCCAGGGCTCAGTGGGCTGGTGTAAACACAAAGCTTCTGAATTCAACAGAATTCAAGTGAAGTAATGTGAGCAGCGAGAAAGATCATAAATGGGCAAAATGAAGGCCAGCACCCTGAGCCCCTGTGTTTGCCTCTTCTGCCTCCCCAAATCTCACTGAAATTACAAAAGAAATATGAAAATGAAAATAAGTTAATAACAACAGTAGGGAATCAGGAAAGATGACAGATGCTGACCATAGGGTGAGAAATTTCTGTTCCATCTAAAGGCTATGTGTCAGCTTGATGGCAAAGCAAAAGAGCCTGAGAAAACTGGTATCTGTGTACAGGTGATGGAGGTCATTGAGTAAGCATTTTCTCAGTAGGGGCTTCAGTGGGTATTGGGAGAAGCAGCTTGGATGGAGAAAATCAAGCTATGACCTTGTGAGTCTCCCTCTCAGAAGAATCAGGTGTGGGGTTTGCCCCAGGACTGAGCTCCAAGAACAGTTCTCTAAATAAATAAGGATGTCTGTGGTCTTCCAGTGCGGGACACTGGGCCAGTGAGAGAGCTGGTCAAGGCACTGGACAACTTGTGCTCCAAGGTAAGAAGGCCCACCGCCTCCACCACTAGAAATGGAGCTTGCAGATAATGTCCATGAAAGCCTGATGAGCCCCAGCTCTGCTTCCTTCTCACCCGGCAGAGCCAGGGCTCCTGTATCAGAAACTGTACTTGCAAGCAGGGAAATAGGGATTTCCACTTATGGAGAAAAAGGGAAGGCAGTCCCAAGGGTAAAATAGACAAGGCACTCTTTCTCCTCACTGGCTTACCAGATAGCCTGCCTACCTGCTTACCCACACCTCCCAAATGGCCTCTGTCAGGAGGGTCCTGGGACCATGCTTAAGAATTGCCTGAAATGCTTGTTTAAATTGCAAACGTCTGTGTTCTATCCCTTAGCCCCTGTCATCTCCTCTCCATCCCTCCATTCCTAAGTGTTGGAGTAAGAGAAAATTCTTGTAACTGTGGCGAAACCTGCAAAGATTAGCAATTTTAGTAGGGAGGATGAGATGAGACATAGTGTGAATTTGTGTTCAATCTTTTTTTGGGTTACAATGATTGCCAGCTGTAACCACTCTCGGGATATTTTTCCTAACGATGATTCATTATTATAAAAGATTTTTCCTATTAGAATTCAGTGTGTTATTCTAGGTTTTATGAGACAGTTGACCAAGATGTAATAATTATAAATATCACATTCTAATAGATATGAATGTAAATTGAATTTTTCCCCAACTTTAAATGTTTTTGTCATTGTTCTTTAACTGCTTTTTGTTCTTTAGAGGTGACATCTTTTAGGTAGGTATATCTATTGAGAAAAAAGCCTCCAAAATGTAGAAATAAGGCAAAAGGATAACTGCAGACATTCCAATGTCTTGTTGGAACGTGACTGAGAGGCCCATCCCCGAGGGTTTCAACCTGTAGTGAGGACAAGCTTTTTACTATTGCTCAGGCCCCAGGTTTTGTGAAATTACATCTGTGTTTTGTGAAACACAGAAGTTAACTTGGAAATTTTGTATCTCACATATGCATTTAACATAGAGGCAAATGATTTTTAACTGGCAGAGAAGATAATCCCAAAGTTACAATTGTATTGTCCTATAGGACATTAATCAGTTTTCCTCTCAGAAAACTTTCAGAATGCCATCCCCAATAATTATGTGAATCTCTCTCTTCAGGTGATCTTTGATTCAGTTTTCTTGCTAATATGTTAAATACGTTGTTGACATATGCCCTCTATATTTGATTGAGTCATGTTTTTAGCATTAAGAAATTTGTACTATGATCTCTCATTTTGGAAAAAAAATCGATAACCATGAATCCCTATTTTGGCAATTCCCACAGTTTCTTTTTTTGATTAAAGTTCAAGCATAGTTGATTGAATACTCTTTATTAATGCATTGCTTTTATAGCCAGAACAGAATAGTAGTTGCTGCCTTTGAAAAGTTGTTCAGGCCAAGAAATTCCCAGGAACTACTGAGGCAAGAGAGCTGGAGGTGAGGTGAGGCACATAGTATCCCTCTCTTCAATCAAGTCTATTTTGTTGATTTCTGCTTCCTTGATTTCAAGGACATTAGGCAATCAGAAACCCGTTCTTCACTCGGGTCTGCACACACCCGCTTCCTCTTCTTGGTGCGGAAGCTGGGGAGCAATGGGAGAGAGATTACAAATTGAGGAGGGTTTAGCAGATTAGGATGGGGAACCTCATTCTCTCTGCCCCTTATTTCCCCACTCAGCACATCCTGCTCTTTCCCTTCTCTTCTGCTGGAACTCAGGGTGTTTGCTCTCTGAGACCCTCCTTCAGCCTCTGAGCCCCCCTTGGTGACTCATGGGGTTTCCCTGGGCAGCCTTGCTCCAGCTCTCAATTTCCTTCCCTAATCTCCCTCCACTGGGAGCCTCTTATACCTGATGTCTCGCGGATTCTATTGAGGACACAACCTCTCCCTGACCTGGCAGGATCCAGGGGGTGAGACTTGAGACTTTTCCAGAAACCCATTTATTATTAACTTCTCCACCCCTTCCAAGACAGGACAGTGAGCTTGGCACTTACATGACAGCAGGCTTGGTGCACGCACTGGACGTTTCAAAGTAATCCTCCATGTGCGCACATCGGAATTTTCGCCTGGTGTAGGTGACGCAGCAGTCAGAAGGAAGGTTCAAGGAATCTGTAAGAGAAAGCTCTCCTGTTAAAGAAAATGAGACCCTTTCCTTTTTTCTTCCAAAGTGTTGAGCACTGTGAGAAGTTACAGGGATGTTTCCTTCCTCCGCTAGCACTTGCTGGCATCACCTTGCTTCATTCTCCTCAGCTGAGCTGTGTGTCTGAGGGCACCCAGGCAGGGACACGGCAGGACCAGGACCATTTCTCCCAGAGGGGGAAGGGTCTGATCCCTGCAGGAGGTATCAGAGGACACTGCGCCAAGGGAGCTGACTCTCGGGACAGGATGGCCAGGGGGACAGTGGTCATCTATGGGGAGGAGCCCACAGCCCACACTGCTCTTCCTCGGTGTTCACCACCTTCTGGACACTTCCCCCTTCCCTCTCCTTATAAACACGTGGGCTGAAGTCACTGGGCAGATCTGTACCCACAGGTTTGTATACCATATACCATATTTAAAAATACCACGATTAAACATTTACCTACTGAGATTTCACGGTGCTGCATCGCCATCCTGGGCTCTATTTGGGAGAAACAGACAAGGAGGGGAGAGAGATGACTGGGAGGCAGTTGTGTCTGAGAATCCCCAGCCATCCCATCCCTCAGCCACCAGCCCACTTTCTGTTTCTGAACTCAGCTACTTTAATGCCTCATATAAGTGGAATCCCATGTGTTTTTGTCCTGTTACTGGCTTATCTCAGTTATCATAGCATACTCAATATACATACATGTTGTAACATGTGCCAGAATTTTCTTCCTTTTTAAGGCTGAATAACATTCCATTGTTGTATCTACACCTTAAAAAAACTATTATTTATCAATGGATGTTTGAGTTGCTTTCACCTTTTGGCCTTTATGGATATTAGCATGGGTCTACAAATATCTCTTTATGTACTGCTTTCAGTACTTTTGGGGATATATGCAGAGCTGGAATTGCTGGATCATACTGTATTACCACAGGAAAGCTGAAAAATCCTGCATTCCTAAATACATGTCACTCCAAAGGTTGAGATAAGAGGTTGAGATGTATTATGCTAATCAGGCCAATACAACTAAGTTTTAGCTCATTTCTTATGTAGCTCCATATGCATTATGTTTAATGAGGTCTGTGCGTACACTTCAATGTGCTTAATGTGATATGTGTGGGGCTTGCACAGTAAAATCTTAAATGATCTTATCTTTCCGTAACAGCTTCCTAACTAGCTCATATCCTAACTCCACCACTTACTAGCTGTGTGATCTTGAGTGAGTTATAGGAAGTTCGATGCCTTAGTTTCTCATTTGTAGAATGAGAATATCATTATTATTATCATTATGCAAAATTATATAAAATGCTGATAGTCTACACCACAGGGTTGTCAGGGGAATTCAATGTGCTAATATCTATAAGACACTTAGGACAGTGTCTACTTGCATCGAGGAAATAGTGGATATGGAATTTTTTTAAATAAATCAATATAATGGGTAGGTGTATTTGGGTGAGTCGCTTGCCTGACTTGTCCCATTTCCTTTCTAACATGATAACTTTACACCAGATGGCATATAACAGTTCTGGTATCCTACAATGTTAGAACTATGTTTCTTTCTATAATTTACAATTTAAAACAGTTCTTTGATCTACCACTTCATGGTCCTGTGTCAGCCAAGAGAAGGTATCAAATGATTGTAATCATGAGACGGGAGACAATTGTTTCTCCAAGTCAGATCAGTTATCTTTATACAGTTTTCGCCAGGTTGCAGGGGCTGCAGCTGCTTTTAAACAAGTGTTAAATTCATGTCCACGTCTGGGGCAGGAAGCAATCACAAACGGACAAAGGTATCTGCTGTCTGTTCTCCAGATCACGTTTACCTGAACCTGACCACCAGTGAGAAGGCTCATTGGACTCACCATGGACGACCTGGAGCTGGGATCCGAGGGCAGCCGCGAAGAGGAGGAAGGGGAAGACTACTGCAGAGAGCTTCATCTTCCCGTGTGCAGGCGGAGCTGGCCTATGGACTCCTGTGCGCTCTGCTCCCGGATTCCCTGGGACTCCAGCTCTGTCCCTGTATTCAAAGAAGAGGAGGATCAGGAAGTCACAGAGCAGAGGTCAGAATGCTGTTCTTGGCCCATGTAATAGACAACATGCTATTTCTAAAAAAGGGAACAAAGCAATAGGAAGTAGAGGGCAAAGAATGACTTGAGGCTTTCCCAACTGCCTTATGGATACAGAAAGTATTTTACAAAGGATCCTTACCCTAGGAGACTCATTTCATCCTCTAAAGCAGAGTATTCCCCCCCCTCAGGAGCTCTCACCTTCAACCGCAAGAATAACCTCTTATCAAGGTAGTGACCAGAGTAAATGTTCTAATACGTTAACAGTCATGTTTTTCCTCATGAAGAACCCTGACCCTGTACTCCTCTCCTTGTCTCAGCCCCCACATCGAATCATGTAATATATACTGTTGACTCTACTTTCAAAAATATGTCCAGAACTTTACTGTTTCTCACCATTTCCACCCTCTCCACCCGGTCCAAGCCCTTCTTGCCTCTCTGCAGGATTCTTGCAGAGGTCTCCCAGCTTGTCTCTGTTTTCTGTCCTTGCACAGCTTTAGTTCATTCTCAGCATTGCAACCATACTGATCCTGTTCGAAGAGAAGTAAGTCAGTTATCCTCAAAATCTTCCCCTGACTTTTTAATGCCACTCAAATTTAAAACTCAACCATGGGCCTCCCCGGTGGCGCAGCGGTTAAGCGCTGCGCTGTGGAGCTGTCGGCAGCGGCGAGTTCAACGCCTGGCTGGGGAGAATCCCACATGGTGCGGCAGACCTCTCCTGCCTCGCCCGCTGCTCCCCTCAGCAGTGTATCTCTGATCTGCCTGTTCTGCTACCCGCTCCATCTCTGGTGAACCCTCTCGCCGCCCCATGCCTCTGGCCTGTACCCCAGCTTGTATGTATAAATAAAAAATGAATCTTTAAAAAAAAATAAAATAAAATAAAACTCAACCATTACAAAAGTCCGTAAGTCCTTATGTGGCCTAGTCCCTGTGCTCTCTCTTTTCACATCCTGTTACTCTCCTCACGCCTTCTGCTTCAGTTTTCTAACATGCTGCATCTAATTCTTTTAATGTATGTCTCTAGAATATAATGTATGTTTTCTAGAATATAAACCACAGAAGTGTTTTTGTGTTTTTTCACTGCTGTTTCTTGAATGTTTGACATATGGTAGGTTCTTATCTTAGTCTGGGCTCCCCTCAAAGCAGAGCCTGAGAACTATTGGGTGAAACTAGATAATTTGGGATGTTTTCCTAGTAGCAGGAGTGGGGGACTGTACTAGTTGTGGGGAGAGGTAATTGCTTGATTTTGCTGGGATATTTTGAATAATTGTAAGGTTGTATCTCAGAATATTTTGCCTGGGGGGATCAAAGAGGAAGCATTTTTCCTTCTGGATTTTATCCCCATGTCACTTTTTAAGGAAGGCCACAAATTCTTTGACATCTTTATTCAAGAGTAGTGGATCTCTGCTGTCTCCCTTTGGAATGGAGGAAGATTGTGATTGGTTCAATCAAGATAGTGTGCCACGTGGCCTCTGAGGCTAACTTGTTAAAAGCCATGTTGACCTCGTTCACTGGAATACCCAGTCCCCAGTAAAAAAGCTGACTTACTTGTGTCTGCCATGCTGTGAGGGAGCCCAGGTATTCTGGTAGACACCCCAGTGAGCATAGCTTCAGGACACCAGCCTGGGTGCCAGACACGGAAGTGAGGAGGCTCTAGATCTGAGCTGTCCAGTGTGATCACTACTAGCCTCTTGTGGCTGCTGAGCACTTTAATGGGGCTAGTCTAAGCTGGGATGTTCTGAGAGTATAAATTACACATTGGGCATCAAAGGTTTACTACTCCTCTGTAAACTGTCTCCATAATATTTTACACTAATTACATGTTGAATGATAATTTATTGGATATACTAAGCTAAAGAAAATAGATCATTACAATTAGTTCATCTGTTTCTTTTTACATTTTTAAAAAAGAATTATTTATTCATGCATAGAAGAGCTGGGGTGTAGGCCAGAGGTGTGGGGTGGTGAGAGGATTCACCAGAGACAGAGTGGGCAACAGGTGGATTAACTGAAATACACTTCTGAGGGGAGCTGTCGGTGAGACAGGAGAGGTCTGCTGTGCCATGTGGGAAGCTCCCTGGCCAAGGATAGAACTGATGCTGCAGAGGCTGCCAATAGCTCCATAGTGCTGAGACTTAACCCCTTGTACCACCAGGGAGGCCCTCTTTTTATTTTTTTAATATGGCTACTAGAAAATTCAAAATTTTGTGACTTGCATTATATTTCAAGATGATGAGCCCATCCTTTTGAATTACTCCTTGATATTTGTGGAAGAATGAGACATGGGGCTGCTAGACCCAGACTGAGCTCCTCGGCATCATGGAGCAGAGACAAGCCATTCCTGCTTGCCCTGCATGAGTTTCTGACCCATATAGTTTTTGAGTAGAAAATAATAGTTGTCATGTTGTATCACCAAGCACTGGGTAGTTTGTTACACAGCAATAGATGATGGGAATAGCCATTTGTTGGCCAATGGTAGATTCAGATATTAATTTCCTCACACTTCTGACTTGCTCATGCACATGTGTTATGTTCCTTTTTTTTTTTTTTTAAAGATTTATTTATTTATACATACAGCTGGGGTACAGGCCAGAGGTGTGGAGTGGCGAGAGGCTTCACCAGAGACAGAGTGGGGAGCAGAACAGGCAGATCAGAAGTACACTGCTGAGGGGAGCAGTGGGCGAGGCAGGAGAGGTCTGCCGCGCCATGTGGGATTCTCCCCGGCTGGGCATCGAACTCGCGTCGCTGCTGCCGACAGCTCCACAGCGCAGCCCTTAACCGCTGCGCCACCAGGGAGGCCCTATGTTCTTTTTTTTTTAAAGTATTATTTATTTATGCATACAGGCTACGGTGTAGGCCAGAGGTGTGGGGTGGTGAGGGGATTCACTAGAGCAGAGTGGGGAGCAGAACAGGCAGATTGACTAAAATACGCTGCTGAGGGGACCAGTGGGCGAGGCAGGAGAGGTCTGCTGCACCATGTGGGAATCTCCCTGGCTGGCTATTGAACTCGTGCTGCAGTGGCTGCGGATAGCTTCATAGTGCTGCGCTTAACCCGTTGTGCTACCAGGGAGGCCCGTGTGTTACGTTTTTGTACATGTTCCATACCTCAGGATTAGAGAAGCCCTGGGCCCAAAGCTAAAGTTATAAGGTACAGGATGATGTAAGACACCTGCATGAAGCTTTTATAAATCTAAGAAGATTGGTGAGTAGACAATGGCTCATCTCCTGTTCTCTATGCTCCCCCTGCCCCCTTTCCATCCCAAGAATCCAGCAGAGCTAATCCACTGTATCCCAGAGAGCCTGGCGTTGCAGGATGGGAACCACAGATAGATCCCTGGGAACCATGGAGGGAGGGGCCAGTCCTACATCACCCCTTGGTTGCTTGTGTTCTAAATACTGGGGACATATATAGTGCACCAGAATTTGGTCTAGTGCAATATTGCATTCTGGAAGATAAGTCCTAACCCCGAAGTTTGTTATCCCCTAGTTAAATTATTACCATCTTGTGATTCTCTTGGTCTGAGTACTTCTGGATGATTAAGTATGATACGGTAATACCTGTGGACCCCATAAGCTGACTCACATCATTTGTATAAAAGATATCCCTTAGCTTAAGGCAATGTTGTAAAAATATCATACTATCTTAGCAGGCATTCTGTAAGTCCCCTGATGATTGGGCTGTCAGAGATATTACTAGTAGGGGAAAAAAACCCATATCTGGAGTAAGTGTTGGTTCTGCTAAGGTTGGATTGTCCCCTTTTGCGGAGTGGCTGGGGTCCAGGCTGGTATGGCTGTGTTTTCTCTTTGAGGGTAGGTGCTATATTGAGACTTGACATTTATCTCTGCCGTCAATTTTTAGTGGCAATAATGACACCGATGCTGTGAAAAGCCCCACATTGGGCTCCAGATAATGTCAATTTTTTATAGTCAACATAGAGCAGAGTTCTTGGGTTCCCTCTGGGAAAAGTTTCACCAGATCTCCCCTTTCAGCAGCACACACAAGTTTCTACTGGACACAGAGGTGTCAAATATATTTAAACAACAGGTTTATTAGGGAAAGAGACAGAAGAATAGAGAGCACTTGCATAGGCACGAATGGGGAGGAAGAGCTGCCGCGAAAGGGACAAGCTTGCTAAGAGAGGCCTGCAAAGTTGCAGGTGGGCAGCCTTGAGGAGAGCGGCCTCTGCTGAGAGAGTTCAATGAATAGAAGTCCCGGCATGGTACAGGTCACAGACAGGTGGAAGGCCGCTGTCCTGCAGAGGGACAGAGAGTTGGTGGAAAGAAGCACCTGCATAGTCACCAGTGGGCAGAAGGACTGCTGCCCCCAGCTTGTGCTGAGATCGCACTGATGTGGTCTTCTCTTTGGGAGGGGCTCACACCTTCCAGGAGTGGCTTGTTTGTTGTTAATCGTGCAGGATTCGAAAGGGGCCAGAGGTTGTCTTGACACTCTTTACATGCCTTATAGCCCCTTACACCTGCTTGAAGTGATTATGTTAATCCCTTCGACCCCCACCTCTAGTGCTTGGCAGTGTGTGAGCCAGGTTCTGGTTTTCTGATGCCTCCTTTAGGTTTTCTATTCTTTCCTCCATCATTCCCATCCTGACTTTATCTGGCCCAAAGTCTTTTCGGGAGTTGAAGAGAGGAGGTCTATTTTCTGTAGCTGCTTCCTGCTAGAGTGGGACTTAGAGCTGGCCCTACCTATTGCTGGCGTTTCTGAAGGAGGCATGCACAGAATCCGGGGGCTGGGGTATCTGGACAGGCTGTTCCTCTTGTATGGATCAGCTGGTTTCCTTGGAGAAGGATTTTAACTTGAAGAGCTTCCCCGGAGTATGATGAATTCGAGGTTTTATAGCATGCAGTTCTGAGGCAGGGCAGGCGTCAGAAAAGACAGTATGGGGCCCTTCTCAGGTTCCAGGATATGGGGCGTTTCCAAGCTTTTAGAAGCACTGGTTATGTAAAGGGAAGTCTGCAGAGACTGAAGTCTGTAAGAAGCAAACTTATAAAACAATAGTTAGATATAAAAAGTGGTAGTCCTATCTGTAGGTTGAAGAGGGTTGTTTCTTGTTTCTTGATGTGAGCTTGTAATGCTATATATTTTCCTCTTATTACTGCTTTTGCTGTGTCCCAGACGTCCTGGAAAGTTGTGTCCTCGTTGTCATTCAGTTCTAGATATTTTTTAATTTCTTCTTTGATCTCTTCGTTGATCCATTGGTTTTCCAGTAATGTGGGTTTCAGTCTCCATGAGGTAAGGAGGTTTCTTTTTTCCTTTTTATGATTTATTTCCAGTTTGACTCCTTTATGATCGGAGAAGACGGCTGGTACGATTTTGATCTTAGTGTATCTGTTGAGGTTTGTTTTGTGGCCTAATATGTGATTGATCCTGGAGTATGTTTCGTGTGCACTTGAGAAAAATGTGTATTCAATTTTTCGGGAGTGAAGTGATCGATAGATATCTGTTAATCCCATGTGGTTTACGTCCTTATTTAGAGCTTTCATATCCTTGGTTACTTTTTGTCTTCTTGATCTGTCCAATAGAGAAAGTGGGGTGTTGAAGTCTCCTATTATGTATGTATTTTCTTTAATTTCTGTTTTCAGGGATGATAATAATTGTCTGATATATTTTGGTGCTCCTTCATTTGGGGAGTATATGTTGATGATTGTTATATCCTCCTGTTTTATTGTCCCCTTTATCATGATGTAGTGACCAGCTTTGTCTTTTTTTACCTTCTTAAGTTTGAAGTCTATTTTATCTGATATAAGTATAGCTGTTCCTGCCTTCTTTC
>PVIJ01024861.1:0-11574 GCA_004024925.1 Scalopus aquaticus
TACCCGTCGAAGATTTTTCTAACCGGTCGTCTCAGCCAGGCATGCAGGCTTTGGTGGACAGCCAGGCCCACACTCGCCCAGAGCTGGAGGCACGGAGCTTCCTCTGTAAGCCCTGGGTCATCCTGATATACAGACAGAGCCTTTTCTTTAAGAATGAGATGGTTCCTCAGAGAAACCTGAAGCCCCAGCTTTTGGGGTACATGTGACCAGCAGAAGGTGACTTCACCACTCTGAACAGGCTCGGGTTTCCTTCTTCTGCTCTCACTTCCCGTTTCTGTGTTGCTGCAGGCCTGTTTCTTCCTCTGTGATTGGAAGGGAGTCAGGGTTCTGATACGGTTTAGTCATCTGCTATTGCAACTTTGCCTTGTTTTTCATATTTTTGTTTTTAATCTTTGGTTAAATTTGCAACAGCAAGTGTGCCCCATTTTAGAGGAAGCTACTGTGCACAAATCCAGCTCACAGCTTTGGAATGTTGCAGGATGGTTTTTAGTTTTACAGGATGCAGTAAGCATGCCCAAGGGTAGATTTTGTATTCCCAAGCTCTCCTAGCTTTTTTATTTGCATAGAAGAACTGGATGCTCTGTGGGGGGAGGTGAGAGGATTCCCCAGAGACAGTGGGGAGCAGAACAGGCGGATCCACTGAAACACACTGCTGAGGGGAGCAGCAGGGAGACAGGAGAGGTCTGCTGCGCCCTGTGGAAAGCTCCCTGGTTGGACTGAACTCAGGCTACAGGGGTGACAGCACTGAGACTTAACCTCTAGACCACCAGGGAGGCCTTCTCCTAACATATTTCAATATTGTTTGTTTGTGAGTGTTCATGTTCAGGAGAGAGAGCAAACAAACACAAAAACCAGCACAGAAACCTAAGTCTAAAGCTTCAGAGGCTGTGCCAAATGGGCCATGACTCAGATGTGAAGATAAAGCATGTATGAAATTAGAATTAAGATAATTCATCAAAAAGTGTATCAGTTATGGGCCTCCCTGGTGGCGCAGCGGTTGAGCGCTGCGCTGTGGAGCTGTCGGCAGTGGCGACGCGAGTTCGACGCCCGGCCGGGGAGAATCCCACATGGTGCGGCAGACCTCTCCTGCCTCGCCCGCTGCTCCCCTCAGCAGTGTGTTTCTGATCTGCCTGTTCTGCTACCCGCTCTGTCTCTGGTGAACCCTCTCGCCGCCCCTCGCCTCTGGCCTGTACCCCAGCTTGTATGTATAAAAAAAAAAAAAGTGTATCAGTTATGACCTAAACATGTGTGAAGCCACAGAACAATACAAAAGTGAGTTAGGACAGGCTCCTGGGTTCTCAAGCTAGCTGGTGAGACAAAGCTCTCTCATTGTGATACAGGCAGAATACTTTAAAGCTGCGTGGTCGGTGTGTGAGTGTCATAGAAGGGTGTAAAAGAGGAAATATGGTGGAACAGTCAGAGAAGACTGTGGGAAAGTGATACCTGAGGAGGCTCTTGCAAGATGAAGACAGCACAAATGAGGGTGCAGTGTGGGAGCCCCGGGAACAGCTTGACTACTCCAGAGGAGGTGAGAGTCAAAAAAACAATTTGTTCTCAATTGAGTAAAATGCTCAAGGATGGGCAAAATGATGGGGAAATGTAACAGATAACATAAAGCATTTATAGAAAGTGACATGAAAAAATGTGTTTTAAGCGTACTATTTGGCAGTAACGTAGAGCATGAGATTGTGTGGTAGACAGGAGTGAAAGCTCTTGAAATCACTTAAATCACGTCAGTTCGAGTGATTAAATCATATCAGTGCGTGTGATTAAATCACGTCATTGGTGCTGTTTCGACATCTGTGAGGATGAGTAAGATGCACATAACTGGTATTAAGGGACTAACAGGTTGATTTGTATGGCAAAGACATAAATTATTGTAGAACTAGGTAGAAAACAAGATTCTTTTCTGTGCTCAGGATCTCTGAGGCCGCCACAAGAGAGCCTCAGAGTGCTGTAGGAGCTCACAGCAGACTTCAAGCTGGAGATAATGAAAGGTGTTTTGAAAGAGATGCCTTCTAAGACCGCCAGGAAGGGGGCAGGACTTCAACAGGCAGAGCTGAGGAAAGGAAGTTGTAGAGTGGGAGGCAGAGCGACACTGTCGGGAAAGCACTTCTTTGAAACTGTGTTTGGTCCCAGCCAGCATGCGGGCTGTCCTCCCGGACAGGACACGCAGCCTCTCGGGACTTGGGTTTCTCGTCTGTAAAGGGAAGATAACAACTATAGTTGTTATCTTTTGTTACAGCACTACCTCGAAGTGCTGTAAAAATTAGATAATAATACACCTTCAGTGGCAGATAAATGCCATCCAGTACATGTTTGCTGAGACTATTGTAATCAATAAGAGGGTAACCATGCAGAGGCCAATAAGCGTAGATGTTCTGGAAACATGGAGGGGACGAGTTGCTTTGAATATTAAAATTCATGTTGAGAGCCTCCCTGGTGGCGCAACAGGTTAGCACAGCTGTTGGCGGCTGCGGCGCGAGTTCAATGCCCGGCCAGGGAGATTCCCACATGGCATAGCAGACCTCTCCTGCTTCGCCCTCTGCCCCCTCAGCAGTGTATTTCCATCTATCTGCCTGTTCTGCTCCCCACTCTGTCTCTGGTGAACCCTCTCACCACCCATAACTCTGGCCTGCACCCCAGCTTGTATGCAAAAAAAAAAAAGGAAAATTCATGTTGAGGCGACAGGTCTGAGCCTATTGCTAGAATAGAATTCCATAAACCAGTGGCTTGTCAACAGCAGAAATTTCTTTCTCACAGTTCGGGAGGCTGGGAAGTCCCAAGGTCAAAATGTCAGTGGATCTGGTGCCTGGGGAGGCATCTTTCTGCATAGAAACTGCCTTTTCACCAAGTCCTCCCCATGCTGGAAGGGCCTGAAGTGCTCCTGGGACCTGTTTTATTTCAGCAATGACCCCTTTATTCAGGAGGGCTCCCCCTGCTCACCTAATCACTCCCAAACACCACCATAGTGGAGATGGGCTTTCTCCAGCGACAGCGGAGATAAAGTGGTAATGACAAGGTGCTGCTCTTTTCAAAAAATAGATTTTTTTCCAGAGAAGTTTTAGGTTCACAGCAAAATTGTGTGAACATCACAAAGACTTCCCATCCACCCAGACCTCCACATGTGCACAGCCCCCTCCATTATCAGCATCCCCCCCCCCAGAGTGGTACATAGGTTGCAACTGATGAATGTGCATTAATAAATCATTATATTTAACCCCTGGTGGCTCAGGGGTTAAAGTCTCAGCCTATCAAGCTATCAGCAGCCACTGCAACATGAGTTCGATTCCCAGCCAGGGAGCTGACCCACAGGGCACAGCAGACCTCTCCTGTCTCCTCACTGCTCCCTTCAGCAGTGTACTTCAGTAGATCTGCCTGTTCTGCTCCCCACTCTGTCTCTGGTGAATCCTCTCACCCCCCACACCTCTGGCCTGCACCCCAGTTCTAATATGCACAAATAAAAATAAATCTTAAAAATGTATAAATAAATAATTATTCCCCAACAGCCAGAGTTTATGTGAGGATTCACACACGTTGCACATTCTATGGGTCTGGTATGCAGCCATCATGATGGTGTCATGAAAGTCGTTTCACTGCCAAAGAACCCTCTGGGTTCTGCCTTTCTGTTCCTCCCTGTTCCCAGCCTGCAACCACTGATCTTTATATGTCTCCACAGTTTTGCCTTTCCCAGAAATACAGTTGGAGTCATATACTATGCAGCCTCTCCAGATTGGTTTCTTTCACTTAGTAATGTGCATTTAAGTTTTCTCCGCATCTCCTCGTGGCTTTGTAGCTTATTTCGTTTTTAGTGCTGAATAATATTCCATTGTTGGATGTACCACAGTTTATCATTCACCTACTGAAGAACATCTTGATTTCTTCCCAGTTTTTACAATTACGAATAAAATTCACTCTAAGCATCTGTGCATAGATTTTTGTGCTGATATACAAGTTTTCACCTTTTGTGGGGGTAAATACATAGGAGGGTGCTGGATTGTATGATAAAGTATATTTAGTTTTGTAAGAGATAGCTGAACCCTCTTTCTAACTGACTTTGTCATTTTGCCTTCCCACCGGCAACAAGAGAGAGGTAAGTTATGATTCTCTGCATTCACCTGTCAACCGCTCCAATTTTAAGCATAGTGGTTTGCTCTGTGACTTCACCTCTCTTATGGATCTAAAAGTAGTAACTGAAATTTTCATTTATTCAGTCCTTCATTGTTAGGATGGCGTAGCAGCTTTCTAATTTCTTACAGGAAACTGGAAGTCTCAGGTAAAACCTTTCTGGTACAGAATCTGAATACTAGGATAAGAACTTACTCTTAAATTAGTAGGCAATATGGAGTCATTAAAGATTTTTGAGACAGGAAGCATTTTAACCAGATCTGTTATAGGAGAATTGATGAGGGGTTGGGAGAACTGCATGGTTCAATATGGCAGCCAGTAGTCACAGGTGGCTCCTGGGCCTATGAACAAACATGGCCAGTCTCTGGGAGATGTGCTGCACGTAGACAATGCCCCACTGGGTTCTGAAGACACTGCAAGTAAGAATCTCTTTAATAATTTATTCATGATGATTATTATCACTTGATTATTCCATGTTGAAAGGATTATATTTTGTCAAATGTTAAGTGAAATGTCATTTGTAATTAATTTTACTTATTTTACTGTTCTGATTTTTTGTACTTTTAAAATGTGGCTGCAAGAGAATTAAAAATTCCTGTGTGACTTGCATTGTATTGCTGTTGGACAGCACTGCACTCTAGACAGTGAATCACACACCTCCAGTGTGGTGAACTAGGTAGTTCAGACCAACCTGCCTGTATTTGTCTTCTAGAAAAACTGGAAAAATGAAAAAATCGTCTACTCAAAACCCTCAGAGACCGGGCCAAACGGGACAGAGGAGATCTGAGTGGCTTTACAGTTTGCAGTCACGTGCTCTTCCCTGAACCACACTCGAGTCTTGCAGCTTGATGTGCCAACGGCAGCCACACTGTGAGTGGTTCTGGCAGCAGAACTCCTGGGTCTGTGGGGGAGGAAACAGCTCAGAGAGGCTTGTCGAGGCCACTGTGGAGGAGGCAAGGCCAGCAGCACCTCCTGAGGCTCAGTGGAAAATTCCATTCTGGTTCTTTTTATACATTTCATTACTCCCGCCATCTTATAAAAATGAATCCCTGAATTCTGCATCACTTAAAACAGTAATAATTTATCACTTTCATTCAATCAAAAAATGTTTTCTGGGCCCCTGAATAGATGCCAAGAGCTATATTAGCTTCAGAAGCCCCCCACAAATCCTACAAACCCCCTCCAGAGTCGGAAATTCCCCTCTCCCACTTAAAGACCAGTAGGATTAAGTCCAATTCTATTTTAGTGAAAGGCAACAGGTTACAATGGTTAAGAGCCTGAACGCAGGTCCCTGGACCTGAACGACTGCCTGGGTTTTAATCCTACCTCTTCCATTCACAGAGTAACTGGGGTGAGGGCTGGGATTTGTCAAATAGGGGCAGGACAGTCCCTACCTCGCAGGCTATTGTGATGATGAAATGAGTTAATACATGTCAATGTTAAGGGCAGCGCCTGGCCGGAGTGACTGCTAAATGAAAGTTTGCTGCTCCTATTATTCATGAGAATGAAATTTGGCTCCAAGACTCAATCTATGGAGGCTCAGTCTCAGGAGTTGTGGAACACGTAGAATGGATCAAGCCTATTGTGTTTACAGCAGTATTCTTGTACTATTTTTCTTTGTTAAAGTATACTTTTCAATTCCATTATGGGGTAGATTGACTTTCATTCCCTTGCTGAAGGAACAAATAGTTATTTTATAAGACTATTTTCAGATAGCGCATACTTGGCTCTAAATGGCTCCTTACATGTCTTTTAGAGCACGACTGTTTTGCAAGTTGGAAATTGCCTCTTTATAGGATCAAAAAAAAAAAAAGGATATTACTGAGCTTGCACTTGAACTTCAAACTGTCATTCATCTTCACCTTTAAACCCTTGGGTGTCTCCACCTCTTCTGCCTTATCTGTTACTGTGGCCCTTGGTTACAAGCACTTCCCCCAATATGGCAGGATGTGAAAGGAGAAATGACTAAGGGGAAATGATGGCTCCTGACCCAGCTCTCACTCATGCCCCTGGCACCTGCCGCAGGCCACCACTTCCTCCAGTGGCCTCGACGAGCCTCTCTGAGCCATTTTCCTCCCCCACAGACCCAGGAGTTCTGCTGCCAGAACCACTCACAGTGCAGCTGCCGTTGGGACTTTCGATGTCCCTGACGGCAGAATTTAATGGAAGCCTCAGAAGCTTCCATCACATCTGTGCGTGTTCCCAATCTCATTGGTCCTCCTGATTCCTAGGAAAACTGCGGGATCCTGGGCAGGTTCTCAATTTCTGGCAAAGGGATTTTGAACACCTTAAGTATAGGCACCGCACAATTCCACTAAAGTCTGAAACATGCAATTTGATAGTAAGTCAAATTTTCAGGCTTCTGTCTTTAGAGCTTCTAGACCTCCCAAACAGATTTTAGAAACCTAAAGAACTGAGGTCCCCTTCCCCACCACACCTTCCATGCTTCAGATACATTAGCTGACTGACAAGCTACGATGCCAACCGCACAACTGACGCCAGCGGTGTCCATCTTTGGCCCTCAGAGCCGGGCAAGTCTCTCGCTCTTTCATCACGTACTAGCGGAGCGCCTACCATGCTGTCGGCTCCCCTGTCAGGCCAAAGATGTGCCAAAGAAGCATGTTGATTATTCTTTTTGTAAAAAGATTTATTTATCTATGCATACAAGGACTGGGGTGTAGGCCAGAGGTGTGGGATGGGGGTAAAAGGACTCACAGAGACAGAAAGGGGAGCAGAACAGGCAGATCTGCTGAAATCCACTGCTGAGGGGAGCTAAGGGCGAGAGAGGAGAGGTCTGCCGCGCCATGTGGGAATCTCCCTGGCTGGGGATCGAACTCTCTGCAGACAGCTTCTTAGGCTGAGACTCAACCCTTTGTGCCACCAGGGAGGCCCCATGCTGATTATTCTGAATGAAAGAAACAGCCAGTGAATGAATGATACCCTAAGCCTACCTTTCTCCCAAAAGCAGGAATTTTCTCTGATCTTCTTCTCTTGGTTCCTCCTGAAAACAAGAAATCAATCTCTGCGAAAGGTGCCCTCCTGCACAGAAATGAGGAGAGAACCAGAGACAGGCCTGGGAACCACGTAAGCCTGAAATCAGGTGTTGAAAGCAAAACTTTCAGTTCTTCGCAGATTTATTGCTTCTTTGTCTAAAAATGAAATGAACTGTTTTAGTCATGCACTAGTTTCCATGTCTCCATGGGCACAAAACTAAATTTGTCTTTTCTCATGCTGATCTTTCTCACATCAGTTTATTGTTGGACCAGCCAAAGGAATCAAAGGAGGGGAGGGGAGATTCCCAGAAAATTTCCCCTACTGTCTGCCGATGCTAGTCTAGGTGCTTGAAATACATCAGGAAAAAACAAGATCCCTGCCTGGTGGGGCCTTTGTCCTTGGCAGTAATTTCATTAGCCTTCAGTTACATAATTATGCACAATGAAGTTTCTCATAAAACTAAAAATACCAAACTTCGAAATTCTGAGATATTTCCTTTCTACTCTTATTTGGAGTTAAAAATGCTCCTTCAATTTGAAATGCTGATGCACGTAACTACTAATTTTTAAATGCCCTAATTTGATAAAAGATAGCACCCCTAAGTTGGCCCTCCACCATTTCCTTCAAATTTTGTGACTCTGAAATCTGAAACTGAGACCTATCCTAATCCAGACCAGAACCACAGCTTCTTATAATGCAAGTCTTGAACAAAATAAGATTCAAAGAGGAGTCTCTAAAAATAAGCCTATTCCGGGGCCTCCCTGGTGGCGCAACGGTTAAAGCACAGCGCTATGAACCTACCCAGAGCCACTGCAGCACAAATTTGATACCCACCCGGGGAGATTCCCACATGGCACAGCAGACCTCTCCTTCCTCCCTTCTGCTCCCCTCAGCAGTGTACTTCAGTCGATCTGCCTGTTCTGCTCCCCACTCTGTCTCTGGTGACTCCTCTCACCACCCCACACCTCTGGCTTACACCCCAGCTTGTGTGCATAAATAAATAAATTTTTAAAAAAATTTAAAAAGTAAGCCTATTCTGCCTTCTGAGCAGTCACTCCAGCCCATTCGTACGCCAGAAACATTCTAACAGGCCTCCAGAAGAAGCGTGTCCTGGGTGTTTTCACTCTGACTTGTGGGTGCCAGAGCAGACCACTGCCTCTCCAGTGCACGTCAAGAGGTGATGGTTTCCTTCGAAGGGCCTTTCTGCTGCACCCACACCTTTTGCTGTGTCCTCTTTTTACTATTGTTCATTTCCAAGTATTTTCTACTTGCCGTTGTGATTTCTCCTTTGGCCCATGGATTATTCAGAAGCATGTCACTTAAGTGGGAAAGTTTATAATTACCTTTTTTTTTTAAAGATTTATTTATATAGGCATACAAGAACTGGGGTATTGGCCAGAGGTGTGGGGAGTGAGAGGATTCCCCAGAGACAGAGTGGGGAGCAGAACAGGCAGATCCACTGAAGTGCACTGCTGAGGGGAGCAGCGGGCAAGGCAGGAGAAGTCTGCTGCGCCCTGTGGGAAGCTCCCTGGCCAGGGATCGAACTCGTGCTGCAGTGGCTGCGGACAGCTTGGTAGTGCTGCACTGAACCCGTTGCACCACCAGGGAGGCCCTACAATTACCTTTTTGTTGTCGGTGCCAAATCTAATTCTGTCGAGGTCAGAGAACATACTTTGAACAACTTCAACACTTTACAGCCCAGTACACATGTAGCTGGTTTGGGTAAATATACCAAGCGCCCTTGAAAATAACGTCTATTCTGTTGTTGAGTGCAGACCCTTCCTATGTCAACCGGGACAGATCTTTTAACTGTAGTGTTCAAATCTGTATCTTTATTGACGTATTATTCTATCCACTATTGAAAGAGACATTTAGTGTCTCCCAGTACGACTGTAGAATTGTCTGGTTCTCCTTGTAGTTCCTTTGGTCTCTGCCTTTTATACTCTGAGACCATGTTTTAAGGACCACACACATTGACAATTACAAGCTCTCTTCTGGGCCCACTGCTACCAATAAGAGAGGGCCTCCCTTTATCTCAGAACGCTTCTCTCTTCAAATCTGTTTGGAGAAGACCACTCAGCCACTGAAAAAAAGGTGCGCTCTCGCCATCTGTGACAAGAGGAATGGAAATGGAAGGGACGCAGCTGGTGACAGCGTGACCTTCCGGTTGTCAAAGTCTCCCCGACCACCGTGTCTGTCTCAGTTGTAGATGTGACTCAGAGATGCCACTTCGGTGGTGAGGACTGACGCGTCAAAGTGCCGCCTCCTACATCAAAGATAACACGTTTCTTGGGCCTCCCTGGTGGAGCAGGGGTTATGTCTCAGCACTATGAAGCTGTCTGCAGCCCCTGCAGTACGAGTTCGATCCCCAGCCAGGGAGCTTCCCGCAGGGCACAGCAGACCTCTCCTGTCTCCCCGCTGCTCCCCTCAGCACTGGCTCTCAGTCCACCCGCCAGTTCTGCTCCCCACCCCGCATTCCAGCTTGTACGTATAAATAAATAAATCTCAAAAAAAAAAAAAAAAGACAACACGTTTCTCAGCTCCAAAGATGTGTCTGCAGCACAGCCAGCGGCCGCAGTCGGCTCCTCGACTCCTAAGTCTGTGGGGAGCAGCGGCCCTTCCAGCCTCCCATGGGGGCCCCGCCCCGGGTCCTGCGAGCAAGCGGGGCTGCGCAGCGTGCATGCCCGCGCCCCTGGCAGGCGTCGGGGCGGCGTCGTGGCTGTCAGACCAAACGGACGCCCCTTCGGCTCAGAAGCTTTCTCCTCTCCCTTTATTCTCCCTGGGCTTGTTCCCTCCCGCATCACTCGCCTCCGCGAGGCCACGAGGGCCGATGCTTCCAGTCAGACCCCACAACGGCATCATCAAACCAGCTCCCAATCAGGTGTTGGGCGTCGAGCCGCCTCCGTGGGGTTCATGGCACCTCCATTTTCGTCAGCATCACCAATCAGTCGTTGGGTGTCCATAGAGGCGACGTGGCCCGGGAGGTTCCTTTCCCTGATCACTGGCAGTGGTTTCCACTTTTCTAAGACACCCCGGCGAGCGCAGGGGCACCGAGGCCACCTCGGGCCAGGTCGCCCACCCGGTGAGCCCCAGGTCTCCTGCTTAAGGAGTTTTCCCTGTAAACGTCAAGGTAGCATTTTGCTCGTCCAGTCTGGCAGTTTTATCTTAAAAAAAAAAAAAAATTTATGTTTACAAGCTGTGGTGTAGGCAGGTGAGAGGATTCCCCAGAGACAGAGTGGGGAGCAGAACAGGCAGATCCACTGAAACACACTGCTGAGGGGAGCAGCGGGGAGACAGGAGAGGTCTGCTGCGCCCTGTGGGAAGTTCCCTGGCAGGGAATCGAACTCGTGCTGCAGGGGCTGCGGGCAGCTTCATAGGCTGAGACTTTAACCCCTGCGCCACCAGGGAGGCCCTGGCAGTTTTATCTTTTAACGGGATTACTTAGTCTAGATTAATGTAATATCATTATTAACAAAACTGGGTTTATTCCACCCTTCTTACTAATTATTTTTTACTTGATTCACCTGCTTTAGTTTCTTTTTCTCTTTTATTGCTTTGTGTTTGAATAATTATATATTTATTTATTTATTACTTCATTTCCCCCTTATAGTAACTTGTCAGTTATCAATTCTTTCGCTACTCTCTTGGTGGTCACCTCGTGGTTCACAGATTCAACTTCGTCTTTTTAGAGACTAGCACAAATTTTTACTTTTACCACATTCTCAATAATGCCAGGACCCTAGAACATTTAAAAGCCATTTATCCGTTTAACTGGTGGTTATCCAGACAGCAAGACAAAATAATGGGGGAAGGAGACAGGCCTGGACTGTGGGAGAGAAGCTCAGTTGGGTCCAAGTCCCTGCAGATCCCTGAGCCGCAGCCCTCTCCTGAGACTGTGCCTGGAACAGCACAAAAAAGGCTAAAAAAATCACCTGCAGGGTAAATGAGAATTATCAGGTTTTTCCACCCTACCCCCAATGATGGACCTCTGAGGCCTACCGCATGCCTGATGGCAGGCACCTGGAGTAGGGCGTGGGCCTGTGGAAGTGGGTGCACCTGAGCCAGAGACTGGGTTTATAAGCAGCAGCCACAGCAGCAGCAGCAGTAGTAGAGAATACAGCATGGACGGAGGATCTACTGTTCTGTTCGGGGTGCAGCAGAGGCCACAAGATGCTTCCAGAGAGCCTGAGAGAGTGACGATTTGCTAGGGGCTGGGAGGCCTGCCAGCGTCCTGCACCACCACCCCCACCCCGGCCCCATTGCCTGCCCTGTACCTGGTTGCCTCTCTGCGAGATACCATTAAAAGACTAAAAGCCTAAAATCCACTGAGGGCTCCAGAACTCCCTTCCTCCTTTTGCCCAATCTGTGCAGCTCCTTGGAGAACCTGTGCCCCCAGCATCTTCCTGTGCTTCCCTGAGTCATCCCGCCTCTACACCCCTAAGTAACAAAACC
>PVIJ01024862.1:0-11567 GCA_004024925.1 Scalopus aquaticus
TCTCTCTGTTGAAGAGTCTGAAGGACACTCAATCTCTTGGCAAGTCAGATACTGTCTATGAGGAAGTTCAAACTAACCTATGTGTAGAGACCACATGGAGAGGTCATAAGAGAAAATGAAGAGCCAAAACCTTCATCAGCTACTAGACATGTGAATAAATAAACTTTCAGATGTTAACTGGCTTAGCCTTGAAGATATCGGAGAGCCAGTCTTTCCCAAACTCTACTCAAATTGTAAGTTATGAGCAAAATTAGTGTTATTTTGAGCCACAACTTTTTAGCGTGTTTATTCCAAAGTCATAAATAATTGTACTCAAAACTGTGTATGTTGGAATATTTACATTCCAAATATTTGAAATTTTACCAGCTGGGGCTAAAAGCTAGGGTTATATATACCTTTATTTCCAAACACAATAATGCGAATTCCACATCTGCTCAAGTAGAACCTCATTTCTCATGAAACCCACCTCTTGACCTGTGTTCTACTACTCAACACACACACACACACACACACACACACAAACACACACACACACAGAGTTCTCTCCTACCTGTATAGTTAAAATTACCGCCATCTGAAACATAACAAGCCAAATCACCTACATCCAAAACACACCAATAAAATAGTTTGCAGAGATGCATTTCTACTTCTATCTATATACCTCTGAGTGTAGTTCACAGGTATCATCATCATCTCATTGTCACTAGGGAAATGCTGTTAACTCCTAATCAGTCACTGATGAAAAATATTGTTCCATATGGATTCACCTTCTATGTATTGCAGGACTCCATATTAGAAATTTTTTCATTGGATTATTGAGTTTTGCTTCAAGTCTTTTCTTCAGTTCTTAATATTCACTTACCATTCAGTGCCATCCTGCTTTTACCCTCCAGCTGCCCACAATACTTGGCTTCCCTACCATGTGCACTATAACCTGCTGATTCTTTGCTGTTCTTGCTAATAGACAGATGAAACTGCAGCTCTCTGTCACATGAAAGTGAGAGCCCTATCTCTGTGTGGTTTCTGGCATCATTAGCATTCGGCTGCAGCTTTGGAATAAAAGTAATGTGGGAGGCTGATATTAAAACACATGCCCATTGTACAGAATACTGGTGCCTTTTTAATTCTACCATTGAGCCAGTCCCCAGAAGCCAAAACTTAAAGACATCAATGATTGTTTTATACACAATGTTATGGTAGGTTTCATATGCACATATTCTATTTCTCAGCTTGTTTGAGTTAAGATTAAAGTTTATTATTATTCCTACATAGTTTTTGAAAAGTTAATTTGTATTGAGGTATCATTGGATCACAACACTGTATGTGATTCAGAGGCATAGGCTCACAGCTCCTCAATGCGTGTCACCACACCACACCCACTATCAAGGCATCATGAGCCCTCCATCATAGTCCATTGTGCTCTCTCCCACTCCTCCTCACTATCTGGTAGCCTCAAATCCACATTCAGATTCCTAGGGTTTGTTATTGGTTTGGTTTTGTATGACCCTTTGTTTCTCTATAGTCCATATATATATAAGGGATACCAGTTGGCATTTGTCATGCTCCTTCCGACTTACTTCATTTAGCATTATCCCCTCCAGTTCCATCCATGTTGTTGCAAATGGAGAGTTCATCATTTTTATTAATAGCCGAGAGGTATTCCATTGTGTATATACACATTTTTATAATCCACTTCTCTGTCCTTTGGCACTTAAATTGTTTCCATAATTTGGCTGTTGTAAACAGGGCTTCAATGAACTTAATAGGGCTTATATCTCTTTGAATTAGTGTTTTTATTTGTTTTAATTTATTTATACATACAAGCTGGGGTATAGGCCAGAGGCATGGGGCCGCAAGAGGGTTCACCAGAGACAGAGTGGGGAGCAGAATAAGCATATCAGAAATACACTGCTGAGGGGAACAGTGGGCGAGGCAGGAGAGGTCTGCCGCACCATGTGGGATTCTCCCCAGCTGGGCGTTGAACTCTCATCGCACGCTGCCAATAGCTCCACAGCGCAGCACTCAACCGCTGTGTCACCAGGGAGGCCCTCTTTGAATTAGTGTTTTTACATCCCTTGGATTGTTAGATCATATGTTAGATCTATTTTTCATATTTTGAGAAACCACTACACTATTCTCCATATGGGCTAGATTAGTCTGCATTCCTACCAATAGTGTATGAGGGTTCTTTTTTCTCTACAGGCTCACCAACATGTCTTATGGTCTTTTGGATATGGGCCATTCTCACAAGTGTGGATAGTATCCCACTGTGCTTTAGATTTGCTTTGCCTTAATTAATTGTGATAATGAACATTTTTTTTGTGTGTGTGCCTGTTGGTCATTTATATGTCTTTTTAAGAACTATTTAGCTCTTCTGCCCATTTTTGATTGGACTACTTGTGGAAACATAATTTTAACAGTTGCATATAACTTCAATTTAGAGGTTCAACTGTAACTTACTCAACCGTTCCATCATTATTGAAACAGAAGATTGCTTCCTATCTTTCACTACTGAGAAAACGGCATACATGATAACCTATTTAATATAATTCTTTTAACACAATAGTGGATAACTTATTTAATCCTGTCAAGAGCTAAAATCTATTTGTGCTTCTTAACACATATGCCATTTTTATTTCTTGACATTTTCTGTTCTCATTTTCATTGTCACCTTCATTACAAAAGAGGAAACACTTTTCTTATTCTTCCTAGTATCAGATATTTTCCATATTTACATTTGCTGCTTCCATAAACAGAAAAAGTGCTGGTTTCCTTAATATACATTTTTATGATTATTGACAAAGATGAAATTTTTTCATGCCCTTGCTTACACTGTTTACTAGTTTCTATTTCTTTTATAAATTGTCTCATTTTTATTCATCTACCTTTTCCAAAAGTAAGAGTTCTCTGCAATGTGGTTTGAAGTATTCTTTGTCAGATCATGGACAAGTCACATCATTTTTTTTTTATTTATCTATAACTTCAAAGAGATACTACATTTTAAAGACATAATAGATTTAAAAACAAAAACTGAAAAGTAGTGGCTCTACAAGAAATTATTCTTGATAATATTATTTTGTTGCTATCATTATATGAGTAATTTTATTATCTAAAAGAGTATAAAGCAATGATTGAATTGTCCTTAATTTATTATTCACATTTATAACACCATTATTGTTTTACATTATTATTATTATCTTATGTATTGATTACTATACCACTTATGCAAGATAATTTTATATTGTCACAAGGTTTTTTGTATACTGTTTGGATAAATTTTATTGCCTTGGTTTTTATGGTTTGATCAATTGATTTAAGCATTTTTGTGGTTAAAAATTCAGCCTTACTTGGTCATGATTCGTTGTTTTAGTGAGACACTAATTTCTATAAAGAAGGAAGTGAGTTTCCAAATCTAAATTCATTAATCTATAGTTTTCTGCTTGTATTTCCTGTTTTTATTTTTATATGGTTATATTTCTTTTATAAATTAAACTGGATTGTTTTATCTTCTGGGTTTCATATCATTTTCTATTATGTGAAAATGTTCTGCTGTTGAACATTCACTAGAGCTAGCTTTTATAATCAATCAGACCTGAGGCTTTACTTGGGTCACTCTTTAAAATATGTATGAGCTATTTTTTATGGTATTTATTCATTCAGTTTTTCTACTTCATTTTGTAATAACTGGTAATTTGAATTTTTAATATTCTATGAAAATTATCTGTTACATAAAATTTCAGATTAGTCAATATGTACTCTGTTGTATTTTATTATAAATTAAACATTTCCTCTGAATTATTGAATTACTGTTATATGTCTTTTCTTCCTTCTGTCTTTATTTGCCTATCTCCCCTCTTTTTCAAACCTGTTTTGTTGAATATTTGTTTTCAAATTAGTTTATTGTCTTCTAACTCACTTTTAACCACTTCTATCTCCACTTATAAAACTCAGTTCTTGTATTTCTTAAATTTCCAGTGCATAACAGTATTTTAAAACTATTATAATTATTATTAAAAATTTAAATCTGTAATCTCACATTTTTATATATCTTTGTATATAGTATTATTCTAGGTAAGGTGCTTTTATAGGCCCTTAGGTAATATTTACTTATTACCAACTCGATACTAGGCCAGCAGTAAGCATTCATGATATAATTATGTGTATAATATTATTTTTAACACTTGAAGCTTACATAGGTCAAAAAGAAATAGATAATAAGATTTATTAACATCATGGTAAGTATTAAAATAATAACCACATAGTTCCATGGAAATACAGAAAAGGAAACACCTGTGAGAAGTATCATAAAATGTTATACAAAGGTTTTATATATATATATATAAATATATATGTGTGTATATATATATATATGTGTGTGTGTATATATACACACACACACACACACACACACACACACACAGATAGAGAGAGAGAGAGAGAGAGAGAGAGAGAGAGAGAGAGAGAGAGAGAGAGATGGCTTAGCAATTTCTCTTGTGTCATCTTTAAGACATTACCCCAAATTCTTTACTCTTGGTATCTAGTATACTTACTAGTGTGATATAGACAAACATCTCATTATCGATCTATCTACCTATCTATCTACCATATCTATCTATCACTCTGCTTATCTATAATTCATTTAATCTGTCTATCTGTACAACTACAGGCTCAGAAATCTGAGTCTGTGGACTGAGCATTAAGAACTGTAAGTTAAACTAGATAGAATCATTCCAGCTTGACTCTTCCGGATATCCTGTTAATTATAGCACAATGTTTCCCAAAATAGTTTCCACAATCAGTGATTATTATATGAAAATTTCCTTTTCTAGTGGGCTTTTGTTTATTTTAATGTGCCTTGAAATCTTCAGGAAAGGAATATATTAAACAGAATTGTTCATATTAATTTAATCCTGGGTTTCCTTTGATCTGGGAACTTCTTTTTTTTTAAGATTTATTTATTTATACATACAAGCTGGGGTGCAGGCCAGAGGTGTGGGGTGATGAGAGGGTTCACCAGAGACAGAATGGGGGGCAGAATAGGCAGATCAGAAATATACTGCTGAGGGGAGCAGCGGGCGAAGCAGGAGAGGTCTGCTGCGCCATGTGGGAATCTCCCTGGCTGTGTTTCGAACTTGCACTGCAGCCATGGACAGCTCCACAGCACTGCACTTAACCAATTGAGCCACCGGGAAAGCCCTGATCTGGGAACTTCTTGAGTGACTAATGTTCCTAGGAATAGACTTTGCGAAGCAATTTTTTATACTACCAGGGATATGTTAGGATTTATTGCAGTCTCAGAAAAGGAGACATAGAAAGGCCACTGAATTTATATGTATTGGGAAATGTTATCTATAGGATAAATCACAAGTAAAACAAAAGGCATTCACAGAATAAAATATACTATCAAGAATTCAATTCTATATACTTCTTAAAACTCAAATATATAGTGCCTTTCAATATTACAAGACAAAATTATTTTAAAAGACTTGGCACGTGTATGATATATTACATAGAAAATTACTAATAGACAAATTAGAAGAAAAAAAGTTACTCTGTCTTGTGAAACAGTCAGCAAAATGGCATGAAAGATGTAAAAATTGATTGCAAAACTGACATTTTTAAGTCGGTGAGACTTATGATTTACATTTACAGGAACCAAAGTACATCCAGCTGAGTAAAAAGTATAACAAATTGAATCTACCCCAACTTGGATTACACAAAGAATGCACAATGGGAAGAGAATTTCTATACTATGAGGAAAACAAAGCCATTAGGATTCACTAAAGTTGGTGATAATTCAAACAGGACAGTGAAACAGGGTATTAGTCCAGGGGATCTTTATTTGCAAGGTAGAATATCATTAAACTCTGAATATTGTTTTTTTTTCTTTAATTAAAAAAATGATTTCAGACTTACAGAAGAATTGGAAAGGTAGTTTCTGTATATCCCACATATAGTTTACCCTGATTTTAGATCTTAACTAACCATAATTCAATATTCAAATCTAAGAAATAGGAACAATTCTAAGAACTAAACTATAGTCTTCATTCAAATTTCCTCAAATTTTCTAATGCCATTTTAAGGTTAAATCCTCTGCTCTAGTCCAATTTATACATTGGATTTTTTTTATCATCAAATTGCTCGCCTAACCCTTGAAAATTCCTCCATTCTCCTCTGTTTTGGCAACCTGGGTACTTTTGAAATGAACAAATCAGATATTTTGTAGCATATCCCCTTATGTTTCCATGATATTTTCTCATGATTAGACTGAGGTTATATTTGAGAAAGACAGCTGAGGAGGTGAGGGTCCTTTTATATTATATCATTATTAGGGGATGTCATATCAATATGACAGGTGATGTTAGTGTTGTTCACTTAGTTCAAGTTGTTTCTGCTAGCTTTCTCTACTGTAAAGCTAACTCTTTCCCCCTTTTCCTATTTTATTTGCTAGAAGTTACTCCCTAAGTCCAACCCACACTTAGGGAGTGAATATGTAAGCTCCAATACCTGGAAGGAGAAGTGTCAAAGAATCTGTGTTGCACTCACCAATAATAACTAATAAATATTTTAGAAGTGATTGTTTGAAAATATGCTAATATACTTTTTATCTTTAGTATATCTTCCTCTAAATGTAACATTTATCGGTGAATTTTGTTACCAGCAAGTATTACTGTGACATTATGGTGGTGATTTCCCTTCTTTTTTGTTTATTAATTGAAATTTTGATCTAAGAACAAATGAATCTTTGTACCTTCTGTATTTGTTTATTCAATTATGTATTTACAACAGTATTAACATAAAGGTATTAATTTTATATATTGGGTTATATCCAATACTTTCATTTTATTCATTTTCATTCTCTCTTCACAAATATATACGTATTACATGTATATGTCTGTACACATGTTTCTGTATACTTATTTTTGCATCTACGCATTTGTATAGTCATTAAAAAAATAAGTTCATGCAGATATATTCAACTCCAATCCCATGGCATGTATTACCCTATTACTTATATGTAACATCTTCTCTGACAGTGAGAAACTTGACTTTCATAGTCTAATATACATATCTTTTGTCCACACTTAGCATATACATAAAGCAGTCTCAGAATAACTAACCTATACCTGTGAGAAACAAATTTACCGATTAGAATTAGTATACATACAGAATTTAAATTTTTTTTAAAAGCAAAGCAAAAATAATGAACTGAATGATAATAAAAATAATGAACTGATTGATAATATGTTTTTAAATTTGTGATGCATTGGTAGAGCTGTGTGATTCCAGGTAAATTTATAACTTTAAATGTGTAAAATATAGGTAAGACCTTAATTTTAAGAAGTTCAAAAGAAAACACCAATTTAAAACCAAAGAAGGGCAAAGGAAAGAAAAATGAAAACTAGAACCAACATAATAGAATAAAATTTAAATCCATTATACAGAGAGTAAGTAAAGGCAGAGATATTTGAAAGACTAGCATAATTGATAGATTTCTGGAGGCAAAACAAAAATAATTGGATGGCATAAACTGTATTGCTAAAGACTTCATGGCCACTTTTAAAAAATAGCAAAAGGCATGCTGAACATTTTTCTGACACTAAGTTTGAAAGTTTTGGTGAAATAGTCCTAGAGAATACTGCCTAGTCAAACACATGCAGAGGCATAAATCATCTCAAAAACCTTATATTAAAGAAATTAAATCTCTAAATGATATATATTCTACCAAATAACAATAGAACCCCTGAAAATTCAGGCTGATAAATTTTGATCAGTGAAAACTACCAAATATTTATAAAAAAATAGCACAAACATTAAACTTGTCTAGGTAATAGAAAGAGGATGTTCTTCCCAACTCATTTAACGAGGTCAGCATACTTTGATATCCAACCTGGCAAGGAGTTTGCAAGAAAGAGCAATCTCTTGAGAGACGTAGATGCAAAATTCCTAAATATTAATTTACTAATCAAATATGGAGTTTTATAAATGTATATGAACTCTTTAAACTAAGTTGGGTTTTTTATTCCAGGAATTAAAGTTTAGTTTAACATTGGTAGTCAGTTAGTGAGATTTACCACATTAATAAAATAAAGAGAAAAGATTATGTGGCCATTTATAAAATATTACTAAGGAAAAGATTTCATTAATAAACTATAACACAAGCACACACACCCACACAAACACATTCCACTCATCAATTCTGGATTTCATGTGTGAATTTTTAAAGTCCTGACAGAAAGAAGATTAGATGCTAAAATTTGTTGGAATGACTTTAGAAATGATGATTTTAAAGATGTTGTAGAAAAACAAATCTACTTGCCAGAACAAAGTAGATGTTGCGGTGGGGTGGGGAAATACTTAAACTTTTGGGTAAACTGATGCTTTCAATAGGGTGAAAAAAAATTTCTAGTGAAACTGAAACTGTGCAAATCTGGGTGATGTCATGGTTTGTGGGTCCTCACCTGTGTGCTTACAATTGCAAGGCACAACAGACCCACCCAGAGTGCAACAGTAACAATGTTTATTTACAAGAGGGAAATTGGGAAAGATGAGGAAAAAGAGATTTCCTAAGGTCACAGATGGCCATTTGTCCTAACCCCAGAGTATGTCTGCGGTGTCTAGTAATTCAAATCTAAAGCTGCTCCTGCAAGATGGTATTGTCCCTTCAACGAGAGCCTAGAATAAGGGGAGCAATGAACAGTGGTGGACCAAGACCCAACTCATGGTGGCAGCTGGAGGCAGTCACAGGTGCTGCTGCTGAGGTGGCACTATAGTAGCCAGCAGTACATTTCTGGAGGATGGGTGGACAGCACCAGAGCAGCAGCAGGAACAAGTGTTGCTCAGGCCTGAGGCAGGAGCAGTGGTCAGGTGGCAGTGCCGGAGGGTCACAAGTGGTGGATAATTCTTAAAGATGCCTCGGTACAGGTCAGCAGCACATGTCAGTGCCAACTAGCAGATAGCTATGTGGTCATCAAGCAGATATGGACAGTTCTTTGAGGTGGTTCTAGATTATCAGGCACTGGCAGAAGCTCCCTCAGGATCACCTGATCAAACAGCCATGTACAGCTCTTTCAGAGGCACCAGGCACAGGCCAGCAGCACTTGTTAGCAGGTGACCTTAGGGCATATTCTAGCAGCAGACAGTTCTTAGAGATGCTGGGCATAGGCCAGCTGTGTTGGTCATGCTGAGGCAAGAGCAGTGGTCAATCAGGCAGGGGTGCCAGAGGTCAGGCAGTAGCTAGTGAGGATTTGTAGTGATGAGTAGGGGAATTGAAAACAGGAATGAACGGTCTCAAAGATCTGCACCAAATGGGCCTCCTTGGTGGTGCAAGGGGTTAAGTCTCAGCACTGTGAAGCAATCTGCAGCCACTGCAGCACGAGTTCGATCCCCGGCCAGATAGATTCCCACATGATACAGCAGACCTCTCTTGCTGCGCCTGATGCTCCCCTCAGCAGTGTACTTCAGTAGATCCACCTGTTCTGCTCCCCACTCTGTCTCTGGTGAGTCCTCTCACCACCCCACCTCTGGCCTACATCCCAGGTCTTGTGTGCATAAATAAATCTTAAAAAAAAAAAAGATCTGCACCAAAGGTCTCAATGAGTCTTTGAAGTCGAAGTGTCAAATCCCTCTGGCACCACTTCCAAGACTTAATTGGTGCTGGTATGAGCTCAAACATGATTGGCATATTTTTTAAATTGAAACACCACCAGTGCCAAAAACTACCCTGCGCTGAAGTTGGCTGTCACAACCTGCTAGCAGTGGTGTGGGCACAAGGGGCCGCACCACAGAGGTGGGTATGCTCTGCTGTACCCCAAACCCAGGAGCCATGGTGCTCCTGTTAAAAAACTGCCCATTGCCTCAGCTGAAGCCCAGGAGTGATCTAATACAGAACAGAAATGGCTGCAGGGCCTACCTGTTTAAACTGCCTGGAGAACATCTCGGAATTTAACTAGCACAGGAGACTTCCAGAGAAGGAGTAACATAAGAATCTGTTACTGCATAGGAATAACATGGCCATGGTAAAGAGGTAGTTCTTCCAGGCTAGGGTGATGTGGTTACAGGTGAAACTTCCCCTGTACCATAAAAAAGGCAACATGTCAGCTGAGAGAAAGCTTCATGGTAAGGAACCTAAGGACTGAAAACCAGAGACTATAGTTACCTGCATGGACCCACAACTGAAATCCTAATGTGAGCCCCTAAGCCTCAGCACATGCAACCTGCTGGACAATTACCTGAAGAAGCTCTTTTCCACCCCATCCTATGAGCTTGATACATGCAAAACTTTGGCAACTTAGAACACTGAGCAATGACGGTGGGGAGACCTGAGTGAATAAACTATTATTATTTTTTTAAATTTTATTTTATTATTTTTACAATATGTGCTTTCTTTTCTCACGTGTAGTCCCCATAGAATTTGCACTACCAGTTCACCCATATGAGGGTGGGAAGAGCACAAGGGACTATGGTGATGGTGCATGGTAAACTATTATGTTTTCAACTCCCAGCTACTGAAATATCGTGTCTGATTAGAGGTAAAAAAAAAAAATCAAAAGGAAGCTGTGCATTTTACACAAATAAATTTGTGAGATAAAAGAGCATTAGGGGGGCCTCCCCAGTGGCGCAGCAGTTGGGCGCTGCGCTGTGGAGCTGTCAGCAGCGGTGACGCGAGTTCGACGCCCGGCCGGGGAGAATCCCACATGGCACGGCAGACCTCTCCTGCCTCGCCCGCTGCTCCCCTCAGCAGTGTACTTCTGATCTGCCTGTTCTGCTCCCCGCTATGTCTCTGGTGAAGCCTCTCGCCGCCCCGCGCCTCTGGCCTGTACCCCAGCTTGCATGTATAAATAAATAAATCTTAAAAAAAAAAAGAGCATTAGGTATGACAGGCAACATGAATTTTTATGGAGCAGTTGGGAAATACTGTAGAACTCCATCTGCAATTTTAGTCAGGGGCCTGATCAAGGTCCAGGGCTAGCCAAGGTGAGGAATAGGAAGTGCAGGTTCAGAGAGGGGCTTTGGTGAGAGGTCCTTGGTCCTAGCACCATGGAACATGGACTGTGAGAATTACTCCACTTTCATGCATGGCAAAGCTGTTTCATTTGCCTTCTCATGTGCAATTGCATTCACTTAACAAATAATAGCCCAGAGGTCTGCTGAGTCCTGAGCCCAGAGCACTGTTCCCTATATTGGGGTTTGGGAGACAAATCTCCATCTCTAGCATTGAGAAACATCAACCCCCTCCTCCCAGCACCTGCAAGAGACCACCCATTCCCCTGGATGTTGACAGATTTCATCATCAGAATATGCCATCCGAGTTGGTAGGGTGTCTGTTAGTTTTGGTTAATGTCTCTTTTGCTGTACAGAAGCTTCTTACCAACTGGGAAAAGATTTTTGCACACAATACATCTGATAAAGGACTAATAACAAAAATTTACAAGGAACTCACACAACTCAACAAAAACAAAGCCAACAATCCAGTCAAAAAATGGGCAGAAGAGCTCAAAAGGCACTTCTCCAAAGAAGAAAAGCGGATGGCCAACAGATACATGAAAAAATGCTCAACTTCACTT
>PVIJ01024863.1:0-11568 GCA_004024925.1 Scalopus aquaticus
GGGAGGAAACGCAAGGGCATGTCTGAGAAGCCCCAGGCGCAGGCCGACGCCTTGGCAGTCTATGATTTTGGGAGCGAGGAGACGTGCGGCCCGAGTGGGGCGCGGGCAGGTCCGCCAGGTACTGCCTCAGACACCTTCGCGGAGAATGCTCGCCCGCCCTGTCCCTCAGCTCCCTGCTCCCGTGCCCCACGTGCGAACAGTTGAATCTCCCTTCTGTGAAGAAGGCGCATGCTCAAGGGGTCGTCCTGCTCTGAGCCAGGATGGCAGAAGCTAAAATGCAGCTATTCCCAGCTCTCAGTGGTTCTCCCACCAGTCTGACCTGTGTTCCCCCCTTACCTCGGCATTGGGCCAGAAAGGCTGTAACAGTGACCGATTATCATGGGCTGGTCCCTGATCTATTTTCACTTCGCTTGCACCTAGTTGTTGGCTTCATGCCAGACCTTTAAACCTGTCCTTGGCAGAGAGCCTATAGAGCCCATCATGGGTCATTCCTCTGTGAAAATGGATCAAAAGAACACCCTTGACTCTAAAAGTTTGTCCTTTTTCATTTCAATGCAGGAAAGAAACCTGGTAAACAGGGGCAGAAAAGGCTTTCTGCAGAGACAGTCGAGGATGATGTGGGGTAATGTGTCTTTTACTAATTACCTGTCACCTGCTCGAGCAAGTTACCTTGGCTGATGTAACGTGTTCTCAAACCCTTGGTGTGAGACCATTCCTCCCCTGCAAGTGTGGTCCATTTTGTATCCCTATTTTACAATGTTTGATGTCACTTCTTCACAGGAATGAAATACAGAAGATTGTGGAAGGATTCGGAGGTATATTTTCAGTGATATTCATTGAAGGAAATTGTTTTATACCTTGCCACATTTGTGACTGGAGATGTTAAGTAGTGGGGCTGGGGACTGGTGTCATAGATCTTATTTATAGGAGTGTTTGATATGGTTCACCCTCATTGCTTTCCTTTTCTTACCTTTTGATTTGTTGGTGTGGAAACTGAAAATCGAGGAGGTAAGAATGATGCTTCTTTTAAATGCATGTGTACGTTTACGGTGCTGCATACAAAAATGGATGAGAAAGATGTGCCCTCCTTTTGTGTGCACAGATTACATGGTATGTCAGTTTCTTTAATATAAAGTCTCTTCATAGTTTAGTGACTTCTCTTGACTTGCCGGTGTAGTCTTTTCTTTGGAAGGAGTAGCAGTAAGAATTGATTACTTTGGTATTTAGTTTTGTCTTTACGTTACTAATCCATGTAGTGGAAAACTAATGACAACTCACCTAGCTCATGAGAGATGTAAAATCAGACCCTGTACAACCAAATTGCAGATTGTTCTGTCAGTTACACTGTCAGTGGGAGTTTCTCAGTCTGTGTTTTACGGTAGACGGCACCCTTATAAGCAAGCATGTTTTGAAAGGATCGCTCTATTTGGTGGTGACAACATGCTTGTTTTGTGAGCTGCCCACTAAGTGGTGTATTATAGGTGGACTCTGGGTGTGGAATATTTTCATTACGATGCAGATCCTTTGTGATTACTGAAAAATATCTATTTGTTGTAGGTGCATGTGTGAGCTTTGTGCCTGCCTGCTTTGCAGAGCTCTGTTTGATGTCTTAAAACTTTGTGAAATGCAGCATAGTGGATAAAAGTATTCTTCAAAGAACTCCATACAAATATTTTTAAATGTTCTTGAATTTAATCTAGAATTCTCACCCCCATCATTTTTACCTCTTTTAGTGGGCTACAGTTAACAGCATCATTCACTAGATGGCGTGAAAAAATAACTTCCTTAGTGTGTTATGTGATAATTTTTAATCCTTTTGAGGGATATTTTCTGAAAATAGCATTTTATATAGTGGGTTCTAGTAGAATTCTACCTAAATGTGCCACTTGAATTGGAGTTGGTTTTATAACTGTAAAAAAAATGTGTTCTTTAACTGCTTTTTTTCCTCGAGGAGAATAAAATCTGCCTTTGATATCCTTTATACACATTTTGAAATGTGGAAAACAATTTTATTAATAAGGCTGTCTTGTTACACCCAATTCAAGGGGCTATCTGCAGCTAGAAAGACTAGAATTGGCATAGCAGTACTGGAACCATTTTACAGAAATTAGTGAGCATATTGTGCTCTTTGAAATGATGCCTTATAAATTTTGAATGTCTTTGCATACTGCTAAGTCAACATTTACCCATATTGATTTCAGTACATAGGAATGAAAAATTTTCAACATTAATTTTTGGTAAACATCTGTTTTCTATAGCTGAAATTAAACAGGCTCTTCTTGCAAAACGAAAAATGTTTGAAATGCATACAAAAGCTTCCATCAAAACCACTAATGAAAAAATCAAGCGTGCTTGGAAAATCCAACAAGAAAAGAGGTAAAAAGTGGTTGGATTTTTTGAGCCACGACGACATTTGTATCATGTCTTAGTGTTTATTGGTGCAGATGTCTTCAGAGAAATGCAGTTATGTCTCACTGCTGGGGACACTACGTTTGCTGGATTGTTCTCTGTGTGCGTGTGTTCTTTAGTGCTATAACTTCACTCCCTAACAGAATTCAGATATATTTCCTCGCTTAAAGTAGGATCGCCTTTTTCACTTTCAAATAAGTACTAAGTTTTCTTCCTGTAAAGTTAATTCATGTAATTCCAGCTGTACACTAGCTGAACATAAGGGAGATGTCCTTAGCTGTTACTCTTGTGATAGTTAGCCATACTCAGTTGTGTATGGATGGTTACTCTTACAGTGTAAATAATTCGTGTATTTAGCAATTGGATTGTGTTCTCTCTTCTGTTTTTAAAGTCAGTTTTGTGCCCAAGTAGGAGCTATGTCAGTGAGATACCCATCTGCAGTATTTTATGATAGGTGGCCATAATATCTGTATTGAGCGTGCCCATCCTGTCAGAACCTATGTGTTATTTAGTGAGAAGAAATGAAAGGTAAACTGCTTTCTGATGAAATGAGTTCGTTTTGCGGAATGTAAAAGACATCGACTCTTCGTTCACTTTCCAGCGGTAAAGCATGTGGGCCAGCGTTTGTGATGTCTGGTCAGGAACAGCACTGTGGGATATGAGCCTATCATTTAGCCACTCTGTGTCCCAAGAGATTATTTCAGAGTCATACGGTATTCTTTCCTTCTCTCAGTGTGAAGTGTGTCAGGTCAATACATTTTAAACATGTTCAAATGTTTTACGTCTTTTATAAAGTATGATTGTTTTATTATTATGTTTTGTAGGCAGAATCTTCATCACGAATATGCTCAGCAGTTTCTGGCTCTGCTTCAGGAGTGGGACCTAGATATGCAGAAAGTCCAGGAACAAGAAGAAAAACTAGCTGTGGGTATCAGGCTTAGCTTTGCCATTAATTCGTTGTCGCCAAGTCTCGAGTAGCAATCACTCACCTAAAGATCCAGGAAAGATAGTGGCAGCCACGAGCCCCGACGGGCAAAGGTGTGTGAGGGATGCATCCATGGGAGATGGAGTATCCTGCTGAGGTTGCCTGTTTGTTTAGTGAAACGGGTAAGGTCGCCAGCTACAAGTTAGGATGGTGAAGGAGGCGTTGCCCGTTGAGGCCAGAGGAGGAGGCCTGGAATTGTTTCCCCGGGTGGGGACGCATTTGATGCGTAGTTCCTTGGGCCATCACTAATCTGCAGAGGTATGGTTCGGGGAATGGCAGGTCTGAGCTCAGGCTACGAGCATGAGTATGGCTGAGGTCAGGAGGAGGCCCACGTCAGGACGACCGGTGGACGGGGTGATGGTGCTGCCTGTGCGTGTCACTGTGAGCGCGGTTATTTAAGCTGGATCATAAGCGTCGTCAAAACAGGAAATTTTAGCAGGTACCGGTTGTTATAATGTAGTGCTACTTCCATAAAAGCAGAGGATCCCTTTGACATTTTATGTAGAATTACATTCCCTAAAAGTGAAATGTTACCCAGGTTCTAGCTCTGTTTTCTTTTGTTATTTCAGGATATGTTTCGGGAGCAGCGAAGGACACTTCAACAGGCTAGATTTGTTCAGAACCAGAGACTGAAAAAAGTTAAAAATTTATATGAGAAGTTCCTAAAGGTCTGTTGGATTTAGTAATGTAGCACATTCTTACAAAGCATAAGATCTATATGAAAGCAGAAGGTAGTGTCTTTTGGACTGGAAATGAAAAAGACAGTACCATGAAACAATGAAACCAAGAGCTGAATCTTTGCAAAGATAAAGTAGACAAATCTTTAGCTAGGTTGACCAGGAAAACAGAGAAAACTGATGAATAGAATCAGAAACGAGAGAGGTTACAACAGACATTGCAGAGATGCAGAGGGTCATGAGTCCGCTGTGACCATCTTTCTGTCAGTAAAGTGGGTCATCTGGCAGAAGTGGACAAATTCCTTCCAAGATTGAATCAGGAAGAAATAGAAATATTTCCAAACCTATGGGAAAATCATTTGGCTTGTGCAGTATAAATTGTTAGTCACGTTCCACTTTGAATTGATTGCGCTGGATTTAGCATAATTGGTAAATAATGTTTTTGTATTAAGGACCCACTTATAGTTCCATGAGAGTCATTGGTGATGGGGAACTGTAAATGGGAATTTTGTCCTGGGACTATACATTTTTTTGAGGGAAAGTGCTACTTTACTAACACTTCAATCATAAATTTTTCGTTTGACATCAGTTTTAAGGAGCTCAGCAATAACTATCTGGTAGGAAGTAGCAAGTCTACAAGTCATTTCCAGATGTCTTTTTCTTCTCTTTGGTTACAGTTCAAGTTAACTAGGAAGTAGCCATTGTAACTCATGAATAGCTCTTCTTTTCAAGTGTACCTTATGTGTGTTTTATGGCATATTTCCTTGTAGAATATTAGTCACTAGCAGTGACTTGATAGGCAAAATTATAATTATTAGAGAAGGTCTAAATGTGTCACAGAACGAAAAATCCAGAGGAGGCATTAAAGCTTGTAAGATGAGAAACGCTGCTGTTAGATTCGTGCGCCGCCAAGCCCTCCTCGGCGATGTGCCCTGGTCATGCAGATGCACGCTTATTTGTGAGGTGATGGTTTCCCTTACGTTCCCCTTCTCCTTTTCTGGTAGCGGTGGAGAGGGGAGTTATTCTCTTTAGTAATGATCTTGTCCAGATACACATTAGGTCACCCTTCTAAACTAGTTGAGATGGTTTAATCTAGTAAAGGAGTTTTAAAGTAAGTATTCTTTAAAGAATTTCAGGATTCTGTATGTGCAAATAGTTTAGAATTGTAGCCAGGAGAGACTGTGTTGCTCTGATTCTCCCTGAGAACCACTGACTGCTGGTGTGAAGGTTCAAGAAAGTGCCGTGAAGATTTCTTCCAAGGTCACTGCTAAATGGATTTTCCTACCTACACCCCCCTTGCCCCCTCCCTTCCAGGACAGCTGCTTTCTCTAAACTTACTCACCGCTGGCCCTTGCTTTGATTATTCTCCTCCCCTGAGTTTTTTTTATTACCTTTTCCCTTTTACCTGTTGAAATCTTACTTTGTTGCTTACTAAGTCAGATTTGATCTTAGGATCCTCCTCGTACCGGGCAAGTGTGTTTCCCTAATATCTATAAAGTTTTCTTGTCTTTGTTTATTTTTTTTATAATTTTTATTTTAACACCCAGCCAAACCTGGAAACCACTCTCCCCCTTCCACACCAAGGCACTGTGGGCTCGTTTTACTTACAGGGTCCTGTTTTCACTGGAATAAGCAAGATCGCAGAGTGGTTTTGTCATTTCTTTGCAGCACTTAGCAGTAGTTTTTACATCTTATGAACTAGCTCACTTTCTGCTGCACCGCTAGTGAATACTCAGAGCGCGTGTGCTTTGCATGGCCCGTAGGAGGCATTGGGAGATCATTGCAGTCTCTCTGGAAAATCGCGTTACGTTGACAATTAGCCATTATGAGTGGAGTGTTGTTACTGGTTTTTACAAAGCTCAGTCGTGGCAATTCAGGATTTGGAGCTGTCAGTCTCTTTCTAATTTTGCTCCACCTTGACCTTAACTACTCATGAATCTATTGTTTTAAGACAAAGCGCAAGACTATTGTAACTCTGCAGTGATAATACTTGGCTCAAACATGGCATTAAAACATTCTTAAGTGGGTATTTTGATCACCTTGTACTGGTCCTAATCTCCTTTATTTGGAATAAGTAGCAAGTATCCTAGTAAGTTGTTTCTTGGAAGTTTACTGTTCGGGTTTGGAAGGGGAGAGGAAGTGTGGTATCTAACTGGAGCGGATTTTCTGTTTCAGAGTATGGAGGACTTAGAGAAGGCTCATGAACATCTTTTCACTCACGGACATGAGGAAGTCAGACAAGAGATGGCCCTGTTGCGAAACAGCATTGTGATGGAAGCTGTAAGTTTTTATTGTATTAAAGACCAGGAGTGTGTGAGCGCTGGGTACTGGATTTGCAAAATGTATATAACAGTCACTGACATGCGAATGTTTAACATTTCCTTTCCTGCAACAGCAGCAGCAGGAGCTGGCAGTGATTCAGACGTCTCTCCAGTCCCTGCTGTTTTGATGATTTTGAAGAAGGAACTGAACCTGCGTTATTTGTTATGAGTAATATTAGCTACCCTGGGCCTCATTCCAGTGCCTCAGAAAGCCCAGGCCACGTCCATTTGTAGAGGTGTGACCTATACCTCTCAAACATCTAAGAGTGTTATAAACCAAAGGGAAGCAATGAGAAAAGTAATTTCAGAGATCCTTGTTGAAATCAGTACATCTCACTTAGCATTGCGTATCTGTTAAGTGCAGGACTCTCGTTCTGTTAACGTGCACATAAGACCTGAGGCTTTTGTGAGTAGCGGCAGTTCTAAAACCTCAAACTTTAAACCCTTGGTTGATAACGATGACTTTTGGTACCTTAATGCTGTCGATTAACTTTCAGCAATAAAGATGGTTTAATTTCAGGTTTGTCGTCAATGGTTCTGTGTAAGTCCTCAAAGGCAAGACTCCCAAGTACAGGTGGTTACGTTGCTCGCCTTTAAGGAGCGAGTGAAGGACATAGTATGTGTTTTATCTGTGCCTCCTGTTGCGTTTACTCAGTTTACAAAGCCAATTCCAATGAGAAGATCATTTTGAAAGAAAATTATTCTGTTGCCTTACAGGAAGTGTTAGAAGGCGCCTAAAACTGCATGTCTGAATGATGCACGGTGCTGACATGCATTAAGATGGGAAGTAGATACGTAAGCGCCAGTGCCAAGACACAGGTTCGTGGAAAGGTCGTTTCCACAGAGACATCAAAATGACATATATGTGGTGTTGCTCCACGGTTAAGTGACAGCCCCCTTAGCACTGATTAAAAGTATCCATTAGCATATCCATATACTTAATTACTTACCTGTTAATTCTTTCACATCTGTCTTTAAAGATACGCAGATAAAGTTACCCAGAGTGCTTTGTTTTTCAAGTTTATGTGCCTGAAAACTGATCCCTATGTGCACGCACTCTTCCCTTTTGTAAAGGTGTTCCAAGATGTAAAAAAACGAGCCCATATAGCTTCTCTTTTTCTAGCTGCAGTAAGGTACACAGGAGCCACGTGTCTCCCTGTCAGCCACTGTTTGACATGAGGGGATGCTACTCAGGTTTGCCTTTTTGTAAAGCGAGCGTGTTGGCATGTATGCTACAAGTACTGTGTCAGACAGCTAAGGGGGTCCTGATTTGACAACTGTGCCAGTAGCTAGAGAGACAAAAGGAGTACTCTGAAGGGCCTCATGGAAGTGCCAGTATTCATACGGGCAACCTGAGTACATTCAGGTTCAGTTCAGTTCTAAAATTTTCTCATTGAAGTTGTGTTTCATTACGACATCACACAAGTGGCAGGTGTGCGTCGATGTGCACACAGCGTGCAAACAGTAAGGTCGCTGCTGACAGTCTGGGTCCCTGCTCCCCCGCACCATCGCCCTCGCCTCGGGAGGTGCTTTCCATGTGTGGGCCGCTCGTCGGCCTTTCAGGCCAAGGATACTTTTGGTTTTATTTGCCTCAGCCGTGTGTCTTCTCCGTCTCTCACACAAGAGTGAAGTCATGCTGCAGGTGTCACCACGGTAGGCCCCCAGGCCCCTCTGTGTTGTTGCAGTGGTGGGAGTGTCCAGCTAAAAGCCATCCCGTTGCCAGTCTGTACCCTGTTTCTCTAGCCAGTTCGCAACTGGCGGGCACTTTGGTGGTTTCCAGTCCTTGGTTATTGTAAGAGGTGCTGCGGTAGACATGGGGATGCGTGTAACTTCACGTTGGGGTTCTTGTATTCTGGGGGTAACACCCAGAGCAGGGATACATTTCTGTGAGAGCGCACAGACAAGAATCAGGGTGTAATGGGCTGAGTGATCAGACATTAAGTGACTTTCTCTCCCCCTGTGGCTTCGAATGAGTCAGGTTTTATGTGACGCGACTGCGGCTGATGTTCTAAAGAGAAGAAATACCTTAGTGTTAGGGACATGCTTTATGTCCACATGAGACTTGGATTTGGCTCTGTACAGTCTGAGGTTCAGCAGTAAAACTGGGCAGAAGCTACAGAGATTCCCCCCACAAGCTGCCACCCCAAAACACTGAGAGCCATAACCCTGCGCTGGCCAGTCATTGGGGCGCCAGCCCTCTCCGGAGAGGGCGTTTGGGCCACCCTGGGGCACCATCCTTTTCAGCCAGCGCTTTTCTCACACGCTACCTGTGCCGGAAGCCGCCCTTTCGTTTTCATGCAGGGACTGTTTAAGGCCCACCCTCTGTGACAGCAGAATTGTAACTCGGAATGTCAGGACGCGTCCCCCTGAAGCAGATGTGAAGATTCATTTTTCCCCTGATCCGGAGAGACATTTAAATTTTTGCTGAAGACAAATTTCAGAAAACTACAGCTCAGGCGGCTAAATTCCAGTCAGTAGGCCAGTGCACGCGTTTTCCTTTGTTCCCTAGAAACTGAACACCACGTTTGCAAAATGGCTAATATCAAGAAAGTCATTTCCTCTAATACCTGACCTCAAAAATTACAGCGTCACAAGCTCTGCACTTAGGCAGCATCACGATGTGAAACTCAACTTGCAGCAAGCCAAGAAAGCACCCCTCTGTAGCAGCCAAACGAGGCAGGGCCAAAGTCCCCTGTGTCCCGAATCCCTGCCTGAGCCTTCAGCAGCGAAGCCCAGGTGTCTGGCGGTTTTGCTGAGCCCCAGAGCTTCCTCCTGACCACAGAGGAGGCCTTCCTCCTCCTCGGGACTGGAACCGGCCTTCCACTTGGGTGCCGAACGAACGCGCAGACGGTGCGCTCACTGTCCCCCGTGCCCGCGAGCCCGCGTTGGCGAGCACAACAGGGCTGCGCCTCCCCTCGCCAGGCTGCTAGTCACAAAGCTGGTGAGCCCAACCAGGTGCTTGCCGACATGGCATATCAGCGACACTAAAGTGAAAGTGCCTTAAAGCGTGTGGGCACAGAAGCGCTGGGTATGTCATTGCTTTGGAAGCAAAAACTGGTTGTATAGTCTGTTGCTTCCAAAGCAGCCGCTGTTTTCCTGCCGTCCTCAAACCTGGACGGAAGTGTTAACTCCATGCTGTTGGCGGAGAGACGGCAGTTGAGAGCACGTCCCAGCATTCCCGGGGCTGTCCTTCCTCCCTGCAGTCTTCTGAAGCCCGCAGGGTGCTTCCTTCACGGTCGCGGTAAGAGGACTAGGCCCAAGTGCTGAAGAAAGGCCTGGAACCGGGTCTTCTGACCCTGATTCTCTCAGCTTTCTGCTGTGCAGAGAAGCCTGAAGTCAAACCACAGTCACAGCCACAGTCACGTCACCCACTCATTGCAGCAGCGCAGTGTCCTGTGCCTCTGAGGGTAGCTCTGAGGAGAACGTCTTGGTGTCAACGCCGTCCTGGGGGCGGGGATGGGGGTGGCTCATATGCCAAACTGGTGCTGATGAACCTCCGGGGAAGTCTCCGAGATAGCTCTTTAGCAGCTGCTGAATGAAGCCCAGGAGAAGACGGCGTCCCGCCTCTGCCCTGTGGAGAGGGCACTCGCCTGACCCAGCGGCGGGAGGGCTTCCCGGCCTCTGCCTAACTTGACTCGAACAGGTCCATCTTGCCTCTTTTTCTGTGAGGCTGCAACCTTATCCCCTGCAGAGGCAGGCGCGGTGCCTCAGGGACGCCTGCTTTGTTCCACTCAGCTACTATTTCCCAAAAGCCCAAAATTAGAGCCTGACCTATGGAGGCAGCGCGTGCATCGGGTCACCGTGGTGTCTGCTGCAAACGCTCCGGGCCACTTCAGACTCCTCTACGCGATGGGCATTGGCATTTTCCCGTCTCGCGTTCCGGGTCTGCGTTCCCATTCCAGACAGCAATGCGTGCCCAAGTCCACAAGGGAGCTCTAGCTGGAAGGTGAGATGTTCTGAATAACCACACCTATGTGGACATGAAATGTGGGTTGGTCTGTGGCTTTAAAAGTGTGTTCTGTAGCCTTGAAAGTGTGTTTTGGGAGTGAGCAAATCAAATGCTCCCGTTCCTGGACATTTGGAACGCTGCCTGAGAGACCTTTCCAGAGCCCACCCCGGCGATTCACAATCAGATCTCCCCGCAGAGGAAGATCGGAGGCCACTGCAGCGGATGTGGGGTGGACATGAATTCGCCCGCTTGTTCCTGGAATGGTGTATTCACACCGGAGTCAAGGACAATCAGCTGTCCTCAGAAAACCACGCCGTCCTGCCCTGCCCTGCCTGTGTACTGGGGCGTGTGGGCTGGAATGCCAGCTGCCATGGGGGCACGTTGCTTAACCTGCACGCTGGGCCCCAGTGTCCTGCTCCATGAGAACCCCATCTCCCTTGCAGAACTGGTGAAGAGCAGGCGGGCACGCTCGTCAACAGGGACGGGCTCGTATCGTGCCCCTCTGACCAGCGCCCAGTCTGGCACCCGGGCTGTCCGGTCGACGCTCATTCTTTGTTGAGGGACTTGGGTACCTGACAGGAGTGGGTTTTCATCAGATCGTACATCCCCCTCAGTTCTTCCTCTTAGCGCCCTTCTCATCACCTGTGACTTGTCAGTCCAGAGGGAGACAGGACAACGACCCGTCTGTACCCTTCTCTTAGCACCTTTTCAGAAGTGTCCTCAACTCCCGCCCCTGCTGTCTCACGTGGCCCCAGCCCCTAGTCCTGTATCCCAAAGGCCATTGAGCTAATACAGCCCCACACGACAGACTGGGGGTGGGAGGACATCGTGGAAAGTTCCCGACCGAAAGGAAGGTGGGGCAAGAGGAAACGAGTGAGAACATCGGACAACACACACATCCCTTCTCGAGGATCAGCCCACATGCCTCTTCCTTCTGAGCTTTCCTAGGGGGAAAATAAAAGGCGTGGAATGAAGCTCTCTGGTCACGCTGTTGGCCCGTGGTGCTGACACTGTCTTCTTGTACCTGAGCATCTGGGGTTGGGGGGGGACCCAGGAGGAGGAAGACGTGAAGGAGGAGGGGGGAGGGAGAGGAGAAGGTGACAGACCAGGAGGAGGAGGAGGGAGAGCTGGGAGCACTACGGTGGAGCACCGCGCCCGCTTCGGTGGCAGGAGGGCCCCGCGGGACAGCAGGGCAGCGGCCTGCACGGTGGCGCCACCAGCCGGCCT
>PVIJ01024864.1:0-11569 GCA_004024925.1 Scalopus aquaticus
TTATTTAGTATAATTTTGGAACCAAGTAACGTATTATAATGATATTGGACTTATATGAATTGGGTGACATCGAGGAATGTATATTTGCAAAAAAAAACAATATTTTATTGTTTATAATTTTGTACAGTATGATAAGTTTTGTAACACTCCCCAATATGCATTGCAGGCTGATTAGTGCACGTTCTCGTCCGACACAAAACCCGCTGACATTCTTGTATATATCTTAGTAATTTTACGATATTTTAATTTAATTTCTTGTGCCATTTCAAGATAAAACTTCAGGGAAACATGCATGTCTCAAAAAGTTGCGTTGAAATAACTAATTCCCCGTAATCACTAATAAACTGCAATGTCCCCTCAGAGGGGACATCCGAGTGATATGCTAGAATTCCGATGTCCCCTGAGAGGGGACAGCGGAGTGCAAAGGGTTAGATTTTTGAAAATATCTGGAATATTTTATGTCTATTATGAAGTGATGTGGAGTTTGGATACCACCTGCCTCAGCCTCAGGAACTCTTGTATATCGGGGAAAGGGAAGGCATCCTGGGCCTGGAGATGAAGGATCAGTTCCCCTGCCCCAAATGTTAGAGTAAGCAGCTTCATCCTTTTGTTGGAGCACTTGTAGTACAGGTCTGGTATTAGGAAATCCTGCATTTTGATTCTTGCTCAGTCACTGATATGTTGTGATCCTTGTCAAGTTCCTAGCCTCCTCTGGGCCTCTATTCCTTCACCTGCACTTAAAGGAGTGTATGAGTGTTTCTCATGTTCTTCCCACATAAATAAGATTCTCCAAGTGCAGGGAATGCAAATCACCTGGTAATGATTAAAAGGAGAGACTGTGGAGCCAACTGTAGCTGGCTGGGCCACCTTCTGGCCAGCTGAAGTGTCCACTCCCAGGAATGTCCTCCCTGGAGGCTTGCATGACATGGAATAAACCCGCCCTGGTAGCAGCTATCTCAGGCATATGGCACAGAGACAACAGTCACATGTGTCAGGATAGGGGGGCAGGGGCTAACAGGGACAGCAGAGCAAGAATCCTGTGTGCTGTCCCCTTTGGAACCACCTCCTGCCATCTTGTACCAAGCTGCTCATCTTCGCCAGTCAGCAGGACCCCAGATCTTCCTTGCTTGTATTTGGGGGGGAGGGGTAACAGTCTCAGACACCCCCCTAACTTCTCTCTGATTGCTTCCTCCTCCTAGAATACCCTTCCTCAGGTATTTAATATCATACCTCTCCCTCCTATACCCCTCCCCCCCCAATAGGAGCCAAGCACTTGCTGAAGCCCGGCACATGAGAAACACCCCTTGGGATAGACTTAGAAGACAACACCTCATCCCAGGAGCAGCCTGTGGGGTCCTCACCCTGGAGACGGAGCAAACCTGCAAAGTTCTCCAGAGAGCTCACTCTCTGCCCCACTCCCACCTTTGTCCTCTGAGCTCCCTGCTCTGCCTTCTTCCAGGTGTGCCCACCCGGGATGAACAAGGAACCGATGCCCCCAGCCTACGCCCTGGAGTTGCTGACCATCTTCGCCTGGGAGCAGGGCTGTGGGAAGCAAGCCTTCAGCCTGGCCCAAGGCTTCCGGACCGTCCTGGGCCTGATCCAGCAGTACCAGCACCTGTGTGTTTTCTGGACCCTCAACTATGGCTTTGAGGACCCCGCCATCAAACAGTTCTTACAGCGTCAGCTTGAGAGACCCAGGTGCCTCCTGGTGCCCCACCTGCCGCTCTCCCCTCCCTGGGCCAAGAGGAGATAACCTGCAATGATGTGGGTCGTATCTGCTGAGGGCTTGCACGGGGGCAAAGCCAGTCTTGTGTGTGCACTTTCTAAATGGGTAGATTCAGCCCCAGATGCAAATTAGAATCACTGGGAGAGTTTTTTTTTTAAATATACCACACTTTGTGTGTGAACATTTCAATGACATCTAACATAATCCAAAGTGCACATTTTGGTGACTTTCTACAAAGTGAGAACACACCTGTGAAACCGCCACCGGATCCAGGCAGGGAATTACCAGTCCCCGGGAGCTTCCCTTTTGTCTCTCCCAGTCAGTGATGTCCCACAGGAAACCCATCCAGACTATTAACATTATAATTCAGTCTGTTTTTAAATATTATTTAAATTAAGTAGAATCGCACAGTGTGTACATTTCTGCCTGCATGCTTCTTCTCAACATCAGGTCTTTGACATCCTTCCATATAGTTGGGTGTCATTGACATTCATTCTTTTTCATTGCTGAATAGTATTCCCTTCTGTGACTTTATCACAATTTATTTTCCATCACGCTGCTGATAGACATCTGCATTGTTTCTACTCTGGGGCTATTACAAATAGGGTTGTTGTTGTGGGTGATGGTACCAGTGTGCCCTAGGAATGATATTGCTAAGTCGGAGGGTGTAACTCAGCATCCCCAGGGGAGGAGCTAGGTAGCTTATGATTCTGATGTGCAGCCAGAGCTGAGGACCATTGCTCCAGTGTAATCTCCGTAATAGCCCACCAGGCAGGCATTGCGTTTATCCCCATTTTGAGGATGTGAAAACTGAGGCTCATGTCACACAGCTAGAAAGTAGCAGAGTTGGGACTGGAACCAGGTCTGCTTGACTCCAGCTTCCCTGAACTTGACCTTCTTGCTAACTGGAATCTTCTCATCCCTCTGGATTTGCAGGCCTGTGATCCTGGACCCGGCTGACCCGACGTGGGACGTGGGGAATGGGGAAACCTGGCACTGGCAACGGCTGGCCCAGGAGGCCAAGTCCTGCTGTGAGCGCCCTGCTGTGTGCTTTCTGCAGGCGGCAGCGGGACCCGTGCAGCCCTGGCAGGGGCCAGTGAGTGAGGGGCCCCCAGAAGCCTTGGATTTTACACCAGACATGTATGCTCAGTGTTTCCTGAGCATCTGCTCTGTGCCAGGGCCGGGAGGTGTGAGACAGAATGGGAAAAGTGGGGCCAGCAGGTGTGCGGAACATCTGATCACCAATCCAATCGCCTGCCTGGAGGAAGGAGCATTTCCGTCTTTGCGCAGCTATTGTCTGCTTGCCAAGCTGTGTCTGCCCACCACGGGGGCTTTTTTATCACTTAGCCCTGCTGCAGGCCTCCTTTCCCTAAGTCACCCGCTGGCCAGCAGTGACCTTCCCACTTTCCCTCTCCGAGCCTCAGTCGCCCTGACTGTACAGTGGGTGATGTGTCAGCAGAAGGGACATCGAAACCTCTGCACTGTTTGTAGAAGGCAGCTTCTTCTCCAAACTTCCAGGGCTTTCCATCAGCCAGCCGTCTGGGTTTGGACCACCCCAGCCAGCCAGACCCGGCCCAGAGAACCCCTGAGGACAGCAGGAGCCTCAATGCTGTGTGCCAAAGGTCAGTGAGCCGGCAGCCTCCACGCCCAGCTCCCTGCCCCTTAAGGGCCACCAGCGTCACCCCCTCTCCGCTGGAGAGGGTCTTGGATCTGTCTCAGATCCCTGCCAAGGAGCTGGACCACTTCATCCAGGAACACCTGAAACCAAACCCGCAGTTCCAGAAGCAGGTGAGCCAGGCCATGGACGTCATCTTACGCTGCCTCCAGAACTGTGTCCACAAGCCCTCGAGAGTCAGCAAGGCGAGTCGGGCAGGGGGGACACCGATGGAACCCAGGGGGTGGGGAACAGGCCACAGCCATGCAGCTGAGGGCAGGTCGGGAAGTGGGCACCACGCAGGGCTGGTTTGCAGGCCAGAAGGTATATATTGAAGTGCCACCATTTTTGAATGGTACAGTCTTTTAAAGTCACCATTACCATAGTCAGATCACCTTCTTCCTGGGCTTAAAATCCTCTGTGGTTTCTTGGTACGTTGGCCTCAAGGCCTGTGCGATCTTGACCTTGTCTCTCTGACCTTGACCTATTCCACTCTGGCTTCCCGGCTTCTTGAGCTGCCCAGCACACCTCTGCCTTTAAGGCCTTTCTCTGGAACGCTCTCCCCACTTACACTTGGCTCTCTCCTCCCCTCCTTTAACCCTGATCCATGGCCCAGGCCCCTCAGGGCTCATCCTGGCTTGGAAGCTGTCTCTGCCACAGACTCTCCCTCCCGATTCCCGCCCCCACCCGTGCAGACTGAATACGTGTGCATGTGACGGGCACGCGGCCTGGGCATGTTCTATGTCTGGGCATGCGCACAGAAGCCTGACTGCTCAATTAAAATCACAAACCCTGCTCCCCTCCCAGGCCCCATATGGATTTGTTGGCCTCCTAGCACTTTCTGTCCCTCCCTCGGCTCCCCCTGCCAGAATGTAAGTTCCAGGAGAGCTAGATACTTTTATCCACTGGCATATCCTGGTACATGTAAGAGCTCCATGAATCTGGTTGAATGAATAAATGAATGAGTGAGTGAGTGAACGAATGAATGGGTTCAGCACTATGCAGGTCCCCATTGGCCCTGGGATCTCAATCAGCAGCCTGTGTCCAGATGTGCAGTGAGTAGGTGCTGCAGCTGTTTAGCTGAAAGCTTGACCTCTGCCCCCGCTCCAGCGCCACGCCCTGGGCTGCTGGGTGCTGAGATGGTGCAGGCTGCGTGTCCAGGTGGGTCAGGAGCAGGTGCAGGCTCTGGCTCTGCCCGCTCTCAGGGTCAGGGGTCAGAGGTCAGAGGGCTCAGGAAGCCTGACCCTGTCACGGTGCGCCCAGGCAGGACGTCAGCAAGAAAGCAGTGTCAAGGCTGCAGCTGGGGTGCAGCTGGGGCGGGGTTGGGGGGAGCAGCTCAGAGCCCGGCTCCTGGGCTCAGCGGGAGTCAGGTCTGAGATGCTCTTCCCTCTGCAGGGGGGCTCCCTCGGCCGGGGCACCGACCTCAGGGGAGGCTGTGATGCCGAACTCGTCATCTTCCTCAACTGCTTCAAGGGCTATAAGGATCAGGGCACCCACCGTGCAAAGATCCTGGCTGAGATGCGGGCACAGCTGGAATCTGGCTGGCGGGACCTCCCGGGGCTGAGCCTGCAGTTTCCTGAGCAGAATGCCCCTGAGGCTTTGCAGTGCCAGCTCGTGGCCTCCGCCCTGGGAAGCTGGGCAGATGTGAGCCTGCTGCCCGCCTTTGATGCCGTGGGTAAGAGCTGCCCAGCCTGTGCCTTGGACAGCAACAGGGACCCCAGGGGGCCAGGGGACAACTAACGGGGTGTCTGCCACCTTCTTCGTGATTCTCATTCCTCTCCTTCACCAAGCACTGAAAACTCTTGACCCACCAAGGTCGTCAAAAAGCCATTCAGTGATTTTAACTTTATGGAAGTTTTAATTTTGAAATGTTTCAATCCTACAGAAAACCATAGACATCATAATACACCCAAGTATCCCAATTCCAATTTAACCGATGTTAACTGTTCTCCATGTCTGCTAGGGATTTTTTTTAAATTACATGTTACAATGCCCTTATTTCGAGAGGTTCACTTTTAGGTTAACTTTCTTCTCAGTTAGCAAGTCAAACTTTTTGAGCTAAATCTCAGGGTAGTGATAGTCTTCATAAATGTGTACATTTCCCTCTGAAGTCCCACTTAAGGTGCCTGGCAAATGTTTTGTATGTCTAATTTTCCTTATCACTCAGGTCTAAATATTCTGTGCTTTCTGTTATGATGTCATGGTATACGTTTTCATCCACAAATATTTAGAAGTGGGTTTCCAAAGAGACGTTTGGGAACTTGTTCACTTGTTTGCTTTTGTCATCATTCTCTTTTTTGATTTTGATACCAATTCTCTAGAATTCGTAAGCACTTCCTAGGTTGCTAATGACTGAAAAGACGCTGGCTTCCCATTGTCCGGGGTGGGCTTTTGCTGAGAGCCTTTCCATTTAGTTTGCTACCTTCACATCTGTACCAATTATTTTTTGCTTGTCTGATCTATCCGTTTCTAGATGGGGAAACTTACAGTCTCCTGCTTTGAATGGAGGTTTGCCAGTTTCTCTCTGTAACTCTGGAAAGTTTTGCTTTTAATGTTTTGAGGCTATGTGATTGGGGACATGTAAGTCCATAATTATATTTTTGATTGAATGGTTCCTTTTATCATTAATAATCCTCATTCTTTTGAAAATTCTATTTGCCTTAAAAATCCATTTGCCTTTGTCTGATATTAATGGAGCTGCGCTAGTCTTTTGTTACCATTGTCTTAGGATGCCTTTTTACATCCTTTATTTTGAACCACATGTAATTCAATTTTGGTTGTACCTCCTAGAAGTAGTATAAAGCTAAAAGACAAAAATGGAGCAAAGAATAATTTTGAAGGGTCTAGAGCTATACTGAAACTAATATGCTAGACACGAATAATAAGGAAGACTTTTAAATTTTGCTTTGTTTTTTACAGTCTGTGCAAATTGAAATCTTTGATCATAATGATTCCTCCCACCACCACCATTGTTTCTTGATTTCCATTTCTTCCTACTGTATTCATTTTCTTTCTTACGAAGGATACCCTTTACTACTTTTTCAGAAAGGATTTATGAATGATAAATTTTCTCAGACTTTGTTTAAAATCCCATTTCACCTTGACTCTTGAGTGAAGTGTTTGACAATTATTTTTCCTTGGCCTCTATGTTCTTCTGACATCTCCTGTGGCTGATGAAAAGTCTGCAGTCTGTTTATGTCTTTGTTGATGATCTCGTCTCTTTCTCGATATCTGTCTCTCTGTGTCTCTGTCTTTCTGTGTCTCTGTCTTGCTCTGTGTGTTTTGTTTTGTTTTCCGTTTGGTAGCTTTTTAAGACTACCAAGAATGTATCACTGTTCCCAAAATATTCTTTGGTTTCTGATATATCTGTGTATGGATTTCTCTTTACTTACACCGTTTGGAATGGGTTATGCTGTCTGAATCTAAGAATGCAATTCTTCCTTTAGTTTTGGGAAAGTCTCCCAAGACCTTTTTGAATATTGTCAGCTTTCATGGAGAAAGTATCTATTCCAGAGTGCCAGCCTTCTGAAAAAGAAGGGGGGACCTCCAGCTTCCTCTCTGTGCCTAGGTTTTGCTCTTCTGGGAGATAATAAAATTAGTAACAGTTTATGTTTATTGCACCTGTACACCCTAAGCATGTTCTAAGCACATCCGATGTAGAATTCATTTGATTCTTACATACTACCTAATGAGGTAGCTGATGTTTACAATCCCCCTTTTACAGATGAGGAAACTAAGGCCCTAAGAGGCAAGGTCATCTTATTAGGGTTTGAATCCAGGTCTCAAAGGTCATCCTTAATCACCGTTGTACACAGCTTACCTATGGTCAAGAGTATCCATCTTGCAGAGTTACTGGGTAGATTCATAAAAACTATTGAAAAGCACCCAGCATATAGCTGGAGCTGAAAAAATAGTTTTGATTGTGATTCCATGTTATACATCGTGTCTTGTTTGTAATTCGTGTTGAAATATCTATAAGGGCTTATACGACCCTGGGCAGGGAAATAATGCTGCTGTCTTAAGATTAGAATTGTGCACCAAGAATATTTCAATGTCCACAGGGCAGCTCAGCTCTGAGGCCAAACCTGAGCCCCAGGTCTACTCCAGCCTCCTCCACAGCAGCTGCCAGGAAGGCGAGCACGCAGCCTGTTTCGCAGAGCTGCGGAGGAACTTCGTGAACACTCGCCCACCCAAGCTGAAGAACCTGATCCTGCTGGTGAAACACTGGTACCGCCAGGTGAGGCCGCCATATCCCTGCGCCCCTCCCTGGAGGCAGCTGGTGCCATGGCAACTGCCTGGACCAATCGGCTCCTCCCCTGAACAGACATCTTCCCTCCTTGGCATCTTATTGGCCATCCCAAGTGGAAGGACCACCTCCTCCAGCTTCCATGTCTTTCCCAGACCAGAGAGAAGCTTTTCTCCATCAAGTCCAAAATCTGCGTTTCTTGTGGCTGAGGCTCATATTCCTCTCTAGCCCGTCTGCACTTCTCTCTTCCCACTGCTGATACGCTACTGTCTTTTCCTTTGCTTGTGCTGTTCCTCCCAACCACCGTCTTCTTAATCCCGGGCAGCCTTCAGCCTGCCCGCACTAAACGCTTCTCTCAGTGCCAACAACATGCTTTCATTCCTATTCCACAAACATCTATCCACCGGGCACCCACTATTGCTGGGTGTTAGGGTACCAAGATGAGTATATTGGCACCGCCGTTCCTATGCAGTGACCCCATATGCCCTTCGGGGTGAGATCCTAGGCAAAGGCCAAGTCTGAACTTCTTAGCTGCTCTGTGTGATTTTGGACAAGTCCCTAAGCCCCTCTGGAACTCAGTTTACCTCCCCATAAAGTGAGATGTAGGAGCCAGGCCATCTCCAAGTTTCTGTTCTGTGAATTTGCATTTCCCCCCTCCTCCATGTGCTTAGGGCCATGTGCAGCACACAGTAGGTGTTCACCTCCACTGATTCTGTGCTTGGGCTCACATAGGTGGAAGCACAGGTCGGAGTGCAGCCAGCCTGTGCCACTCTGCCCCCAGCCTACGCCCTGGAGCTCCTCACCATCTTTGCCTGGGAGCAGGGCAGCAAGGAGAAACGTTTCAACATGGCCCAGGGCCTAAGGACCGTCCTGGGACTTGTTCAGCAGCACCGGCAGCTCTGCGTCTACTGGACGGTCAACTATAGCCTTGAGGACCCCGCTCTGAGAACGCACCTCCTCGGCCAGCTTCGGAAGCCCAGGTGCACACCTGCTTCCCCATCACCACCTGCCTCTCTTGTCCCCCAGGGCACCCTGGAGTCCCTGTATCCAGGAGGGGTCCGGGCGGGGTCTGGGTCCTCCAACCCCCCTTTCACACTGCTTCCTTCTGGACTCTGCTAAGGAAGTGTGGAAGCAGCAGCCCCAAAGGCCAAGGCCAGTTTTATAAACACAATCAAAGACCGTTTCTCGAATTATGAGATCTCACCCAAGAGCTCTCCGAAGGCAGCCAGGGAGTGGTGGGGTGTGTGTGTGGAGGGGAGGCGTCCTGTGTGCTTGGGTGAGCCCAGGCCGACTCTGGGTTCTCGCAGCCTTTTCCCTCTCCCAGCCCCCACACCACTTCCTTGCGCCTCCCGAATCCCTGCCTCTTTGCTGACGCCCGCCTTCCCCACCTGCCTGCCCGTCCCTTCTGCCCCCAGGCCCCTGATCCTGGACCCTGCCGACCCCACCTGGAACGTGGGACAGGGGAGCTGGGAGCCGTTGGCCCAGGCAGCGGCCGCCCTGGGGACACAGGCCTGCTGTGTGAGCGGAGAGGGGACAGCCGTGCAGCCCTGGGATGTGATGGTGAGAGCCGGGCAAGGGCCACCTCTGGGCGGCAGGACCAGCTCTGGGAGGCGAATCGTGCTCCGGAGCTGCCGGTGGATCAGGAGATAGTGCTGTCCAGCTGAGGGAGGCCCCGACCTTGCTTAGCTCCCTCTCCTGCCCCATCTGCTCCGCTCAGTCCCCTTCTCCTGTAAGCACTGCCCCAGCTCCCCGCATGCACGCGAATCCCTGTCCCAGGCGCTTCTTCAAGGGGACCCCCCCCTTAAGACAATAACCATTTGCAGCCGCAAAGGGATATGGTTTTACTGCATGTGCTGTTTTGCAGCAGCACCTTATAACCAATGCCTGACACTCAAGTCTGTCTAGTGAGGCTTGTTGTCCCCATTCAAGAGGGGGAAACTGAGGCCGTGTGTTAGTGGAGGAACTTGAACTGAGGTTTCTCTGATGCTGCGTCTCTCAAGGGCCTGCTGACCGGCTGAGCAGGAAGAGAGGGGGAGATGGTGGGCGTCTTGGCCTCATGGCTTATCACGGGCCAGGCCTGGATGGTTCGAGGGAATCCCGCCTCGAGCTGGTCCCACCTGAATTCTCTCTGCAGCCGGCCCTCCTTTACCAGACCCCAGCCGGGGACCTCGACAAGTTCATCAGTGAGTTTCTCCAGCCCAACCGCCAGTTCCTGGATCAGGTGAACAGGGCTGTCGACACCATCTGCTCGTTCCTGCGGGAAAATTGCTTCCGGAATTCGCCCATCAAGGTGCTCAAGGTGGTCAAGGTGAGTCCCCAGAGAGATGTGGGCAAGGGGGGCCCAGCGGGTGGTGGTCTCTCCTAGGCCAGGCCCAGGCCTGACCCACTTCTGTGGCCTTTCCCGTGACTAGAACGGGCCAAGTATGGAGGAGAAACCAGAATGTGGCTGTGGGCGGATGGCAGAGGGAGGGCCGAGTTGTGCCCAGTAAGTCTCTTTGGGTCACTACAGCCAACTCAAAAGATGCAACAAAAGGAATGTATTGGCTGAAGTTAACGGAAAGCCCTGGAGTAAGGGCACCTTCAGGCACAGCTAGATCCCTGGGCCCATGCAGTGTCATCGGGACTCAGCTTTCCTCCCCAGCTCCTGGCTCTGCCTTCTGTCTAGGGTAGGTCCTTTCCATATGGTAGGAAAGGATAGGCCAAGAGTCCTTGGCCTCTCCAGGCTTCCAAGAATGGGAATTCTCTTTTCTCAAAATTCAGATAAAAATCTTGGCATAGAGTCCCTCTGGCCTGTTTGCCCTTCCCTGTTTGGCCATCCCCATCCCTGAACCAATCACTGGGGCTAGTAGACAGCAAGCTGTAGCTGGCCAAGCCAGGGCTTTAGGGTGGATTCAGCCCTACATGGACTCCACTCCCTCAAAGACCAGGGATTCCAGAAGGTAGAGAGGTGCTGGGCTGTACAAAAAGTCACATTCTTCTCTCACCAGGTATGGTCAGCCCCTGATTGGAGAGTCACAAGCAAGACCTGGCTCAGTTCTAGAAAGTATCGGCATAGTGGCAGCCAATGAAAAGCCCCAGGCCTGCGGTTTGCGGTGGCTCTGAGGCTGATTCCTTCCCCTCAGTGGCACTCTCCTTCCTCATCCGTAACCCTTGAGGAGGGCAGCCTGGCTCAACTGTGGCTCCCCTTAGAATCACAGAGAGACTTTAAAATAATATATTGTTGCCCAAGTCCCATCTCAGGCTTATTAAATCACAATCTCAGGGATGGAGGAGTTTAAAAACTCAGGCCTAAAAAAACCTCTCAAATCCCCCAGACATGATGGAATGAGAAATTTTGCATTTGTTATGCTTTTTCCTCACAGTCATCTATGTACCGATTTCATATTAAAAATGGAAGTCAGAGAGGTTAGGTGACTTGCCCAAGGTCACACAGCACGCTCCTAACCTGAGTGTGGAGTCCTGGAATCTGGTGGGGGACAGCAGGCAGTGCTTCCAGGGTCACCCCTGCCTCATCCTCCCCAGGGCGGCTCTTCAGCCAAAGGCACAGCCCTGCGAGGCCGCTCGGACGCCGACCTGGTGGTGTTCCTCAGCTGCTTCAGCTGCTTCACCGAGCAAGGACACAAGCGCGCTGAGGTCATCTCGGAGATCCGCGCCCAGCTGGAGGCGTGTCAGCGGGAGCAGCAGCTGGAGGTGAAGTTTGAGATCTCCAAGTGGGACAATCCCCGCGTGCTTAGCTTCTCGCTGACATCCCGCACGATGCTGGACCAGAGCGTGGACTTTGACGTGCTGCCCGCCTTTGATGCCCTAGGTGAGCCTGCAGGCTTCGGCCTGAGTGGGGAAAAGCAGGGGTGGCCGGGCCAGGTGGGCAGGGCTCCTGCAGTGCACGCCCCAAGCACTGGCTTGCACTGTGGCTCCGCAGATGTGTGGTTATTTTTAAAGATTT